>JARHVA010011542.1:25000-47717 GCA_037957365.1 Torreya grandis | reverse complement strand
ACATGAATAAATAGTTGAATTGAAATTGACTTGAGAATACTTCTCAAAGCTAGAATTGCATTTTCACAAAATATTTTGACACTGCTCCCTAATCCTGGATTATAAATAAGATATCATAAATATTTTTGTTTTCTTGTATTCATTACAAAATTCAATACTCATGTATAGTCATTGAATACTAAGGGTAAAAGATCAATATGTTATAAATAAAAAGGGTGAATTATAAATAACATATTCTTGTAAGAGAAGTACCAAGGGTAAAGATCATAAATTTTAAGAACTCTATGTTGTAAATTACTATGTTGTAAAGATAATTACTAATTTACTCTCTCTCTCCTCTCTCTCTCTCTCTCTCTTCTCTCTCTCTCTCTCTCTCTCTCTCTCTCTCTCTCTCTCTCTCTCTCTCTCTCTCTCTCTCTCTCTCTCTCTCTCTCTCTCTCTCTCTCTCTCTCTCTCTCTCTCTCTCTCACACACACACACACACACACACATTCCATGAATGAAAGGATTATATGTAATAACATGTACTTATTTTAGGATCATTCTAAATAACCTATGATATTTCATTAGATAAATATCTTGTGCTATGTGTCCCTTATTGATTAAGAGTAGATATCTTTATTTTTTACAGTCAAACTAGTCATGTTTCATGTGTAACCATATTATGCTAAAAACTAGATGGAGAAATAAAATATCTTCATGATCATAAATAGGTGAAGAAACTTAAAATATGCTCATAATTAGGTGCAAAAACTAATTTTGAAATATGCCTTATTGGAAGTGAATCATGATCTTGAATAGTTGTATAAAATAATTCATTACCAAATTTATCAATAACTATTCCAACCAATTATTTTTGAGTTGGTAAAAAGTACCATAAGTTCCATAGGATATTCATATTTAATGCCCAAAACTTTTAATCACTTGATTGTCATGAATATAATTTATACATTTGTGAAATGTAGATGGAATTACTATGATTTTATTTAAACCAGGGTCTCCATAATAATATATCAAAGATACTTTATTGGTAATAGTACAAAATAAGTGGGAAATATGATATGTCCAAGATTATCTTTTGTATGACCATGAAATTATTTTCTAACTATATATGTTTGTTGTAAACATTACTCTGTATAAGGAAGAGAGTTTAAAGTGTTATGGTGCACACATTTTAATTTGATCTAATTTCTATCATAACATTGTTAATTGGTTGTGTGACAACATATGATATAATAAATTGCATGTCTATCATAATCATTATAAATAATTTCAAATTCATCAAATGTAATAAATGTACATGGGACTAGCTTGATTGTAATTGTAATGATGATGTTACCAAGTGGATATTCATATAAAGATAGGGGAGGATGGGCATTATATAGACTCTTTTAGAGGATGTACAAATAGATTTAAGATATTATTAGCCATTTTATTTTTCATTTTGTCTAGCATGGTCTTGTATTATGTATACATACTCAATCATCATATCATTTGGACCTTATTTTATCTTTAGAATTTGAGCATAGGATAGTTGCTCATCAATATTAATAGTAAAATGTGCCAAAAATAGTTTTTACAAATGATTGAAATTTATAACTAATTGGAGAGGAAGATCATAGAATCATATAATATAATAATATTTTATACTTCATGTAAAAATGTTGATTAACAATCTGTCGTTATCTACAAAATCTATAACAAGCTATATGGAAGGCACAAAAATATTATTCAAGAACATATTTACCTTCATAAAGAGGAAGATTAGAAGCCCAAAAATCCAAATAGAAGAGGACATTATTAAATTTTAGGATCAAAATGTTTATGTGATAAGCTACATAAATCTAAATTAGGTCTATCATGAGAAATGGTTTACTCACTATTAGCTAGGTTGGTTTTGCAAGAGAAGAAGAGTTTTCTCAAGATAAGAATTGGTTATATTATTTGGAGGGATGTAGGTAGCATGAGTAGGCATAGGTGTGGACAACTAAGGGAGTCGAAGTGATATTCCTAATACAAGATATTAATGAGTATAACTGATTAAGGGTACAAGAATAGAGGTAGGTGCAATGGTAGATAGTAAGAACATTGGAATTTCTAGGAAAAAGTTGATTTCTTAAGTTCATTATGAGAAACATATATAAATGAATCAATATTTTATAGATTCACGTGGGCATATTCTCTAACCTCATCATGATTGATTTGTTTTTTATATTTAGAAACAATGCAACTATGTGCTCTTTAATACGATGAGGGATTCACACTAATGCATCATGTGAGGGATATATCCATGATAGAGGCTTCTTCTTATTCCCAAGTCATTGAATATTTTAAAAACAAAATATAGGAGCATAAAGAATACAAGATAATGTTTAATAATAATTTGAATTAATAAATAAAGGTAAATCAAGGGAGGTAGATTCTTTAATTATTTTAATTTTTCCCATGAAAAGACATAGTGAATACCATGTTGTAAGGAAATGTTAGATGCTACAAAGAAGTACATGCTGGGATGAAATACATAAGATAAACATGTATATGTTAAACCAATGATGAAATATGAAAATTAAACAATCAAATCTAATAGTTATGAAGACAATTCAATAAAAAATTAATGATAAAGGGTGATCTAGCCAATGGTTTGAATGAGTTTTAGGCTCTTAGATATACTTGCTTGCTAGTTGATTAATGTTGGCCCAATGTTTTAGATCACTAAATATAGATTTAGAAACATTATTATATCCTAATAACCCTATTTTGAAGGAAAATTTAGAATAAACCTAATTGGGTGATATGATCCTCTTAGATGCACCACAAATTGGGCAAATAAAAAAAGGCTTCCTATTTGTGTAAATAATGGGATCATAGGAGTTTATGATATAAAAGAAGGTACATAGAAAGTAAAGTGCACGTATATCTTATTATTATGTATATGAGTATTGAATTAAAATACATCACACAAAGATGAATAATAAATAGGAAACTGAATAGCCTATCATGACAATAGATAACTAATTCCAAAAGTATCAAAACATAGTTTCTAAAATAATTAAAATTAAATGAAAAATGATGTGAAAGATTTTTGTATATGGGAGACAAGAGAAATCCAAATTGAAGTTGAGGTGATGCAGATAATATGCACACTCATATCCCTCTTTACCATGTTCTTGATTCAAATGCATTATACCTTCTATTTGATCACACTCAAACCTTTTTATAAACACATGCTTATTCTTTAGATATCCAAGTAAGGCTATCATGGATTTTGAGTTTCTTATAAAGTGTCAATAACATGAGAAGATTTATATGAGACTATTTCACCCTTTCAAAATCCTCTCATGCATTAATTCACATTTTTATATCTTCTACAATAGGGCATAGGAAGATATAACTCAAGGGTTTGAATTTCAAGAAACCAACCTTCAATTCTATAACATGATGATGAGTTTTTAAATAAAACACATCTAATTTGTTATTCCGTGCGTCAATAGATACTATTAAATAAAAACACAATCATCAAGCTATTCTAAAACATTATTTGTGGGTTTATACCTACTAAAAAACTTATAAAAAGTTTGAGGCACAATTATAAATCTTTTCCCACTTGTCGATAATTTTGATACTCCTCATTCCATTTCATTCTATCTGCTTTCCATCTCTGCATGCATAATTATAATCTACAAGTGTTCACATTAAAATATTTGAACTCAAATGGGATTTAAATATTTACTCACAATTATTATAGTTTTCAAACCATGAAACTTATCCCTTTAGAATCAACTAAATATCCATGACGCCTTTAAATGGATTTAGCACATGTCATATGAGGTCTTAAACTACTATAAGTGATTATTATTTTTCATAACACTTACGAATATCTTACCAATCATTCAAATCCTTTCCTCAATTCCTTGATTAAGTGTTGAACACTTCTTGTTTACCCTATAACACATAATCTAAACCTACAATCCCTGAGAGCACTCTTTTTCTTATATCTAATGTAAAATGTTATTTCAACATTTTGTAAACATTTTATGAGGTCTATGGAATATTTTTGAATCTTTTCCAACCTTTTGATGGCCTCTACACTCTATTGTTCTACCTTTTTGTCTAGTCCTTTACTATTCTATGTACCCAATTAAAGACTAAAGCATTTTAAAAGCAAGTCTAGATCTTTAAGGAGTTTACAACCTTTATATATAAATGAATAGTTCTAAGAAACTTGGTCTCACTCTTTCAAATCATTCTTCAAGTTCTTTAGTGACTCTATTCCCTATTCTTTACATTCTATTTACATATAATTACCTTTGACACAGTTTATAAGTGAATTCTTGAAGGTTATTAAATCTTGAATGGATTTATAATATGAATTATGGTAACAGGTGTGACAAAAAATCTTTTTAAATTTATATTAAATTAATCCAAATCCTTTGATAAATATTTTACCTCATTTTTCTATAGTCTATTTGTAAAAAGTTTATGTGTGTACTATCCTATAGGCCAGCTTAGTGGTCATAGCCAAGAGAAGAAAAAACATATACTAAAAACTATTGAAACCCAATCAAATAATGCATAATGAAATCACTAATTCATATTGAAATTCTAAAATAGAACACTAGCACATTGCCTTCATTGATCATAATTCATATTGAAATATAATTTCAATAATTTATTTATGCACAGAAAATAGGGCTATATGGATTTCAACATCATTATTCCAAGTCTAGCTCTCCTATTCCTTCGAATCCATGATCACTACCTAAATTATAAAACTAAAATTTAACCTATTTTATATCTGTAACTATCTAAACTACTTTTCAAATGGTCTTTTTCAAAGACATAATGACACCTTAGCACATGTTTCAAGGTTATTGTCTACACAAGTGATCAATGTCCATGTAAAATGGATTCAAGATGTCATTATTGATTATTTATAATAACTTTTTACACCCTAAACATGTTATTAGCCTAAAAATTGACTAAATAAACCCAAATTTTCTTAAACAAGCATCATTATGAGTCATCCAAAAGGATGTTCCTGAATCATACTCCTGGGTCATGAAAATAAATTTTCTCTAAAATTTTTTCAACTCATTCTAGATCTCCCTATCATTTCTCTTTTTGGTTCTCTATTTTAATGAAAAATTATACCTCTTGGATCCCAAGGTCAATGAGTAGCACACAAACCTCTTCATGTTGTTATCAAATCCACCATGTTTACTCCTTTGAGGTAGATGCCTTGCATATTGATTTGAGGATTGACCATATTCAACACTTGGTCCTTTTCTTAAAGCCATCCTACACATGGAACACAATCATTAAAGAAAACAAACTATTGGTCATATCCTTGAAACTTAATTTCTTGCTTTGGCATGCTTTTTTTGTCTACGCTTGGGCTTGTTTCTTTTCGAATGGTTAATGATAGTTCTTATCCTTATTTCACAAAATACTCGACTATTGAAAATTCTTTGTCCATCTTTGTTTGTTGTCCACTCTCCTCTTGACCAGTATCTTCTATCTCCATCACTAACTCCCTCAACATAGCAACTTTTTCAATAAATTTTTTAAGAAACTCTGTCTTTTATGGAGGACAAATGATATTACAATTTTGTTAACAAATCCTTAAAATATTGATCTAAAATCAACTTACCTTTCTATTCTGATTGTATCAGCTTCGTGTTACCCACCTGTAACTCCTCCAAATGTTTTACAACTATGACATTCTCCTCTTCCAATGGTTTCATAAATAGCACTAGCTTGTTTCCTTCATGATTCTTGCTTGTAATTGTTATGTTATCATCCTCCTTCCTATTTAAACTATCTTATTTTGGCAAATATTCCTTCTTTCCAAACAACATGACACTTGGTGCCTCTCTCCATGCATTATCCTTCAATGGTTTCAATGTATGCCTACATCCATCTTTCTCAATGATATACATGTTAGCTCTCCCATAATGCAATGTTCTCCTATCATACTACCATGGTTTCCCAAGAATGATATGGAAAACATCAATATGAATAACATCACATAATATCATATCCTTGTATCCCATATCTAAAATTCTACATGACACTACTCACTCACTAGGACTTGGTGATTATTCTAAATCCAAAAATCCTTACATGGGCTTATATGCTTGTTTCTTTCAATGCCTAGTTTTTACACCATCAATGAAGATATTAAATTATCCATACTAACATTATCTAAAATAAGCTTGTATTAATTACCTTTACTCTTGCACATGGTTCAAAATAAAATTTTCCTTTGTGGTGGTTCTCTCTCTTCTTGGATAGTTTTCAAAAGGAATATTTTCATTGGTAAGCTTTCACCTATGTCAGGCTCCTCCACATGATGTGGTATTGTATTTAAAATTTCATCCTCTTGTTGCAACACCTAATTTTTACTCTCTTACCAAGAGCTACCACTTTGTACATCCTTAGGACACTCATAAGACCTATGCCCTATAAATTTGTTGCATTTGAAATATTTGCCTGCAAACCACCCACTGCCTCCTCCTCTACCATATGATATACCACTTGTATTACTATAACCACCTCTATTTGATAAAATTGAAGCATTTAAACTACTACTCTGTTATTTAAATTATCCTTTCCATTGTCCTCTATTTCTTTGTTGCACTCTTCCTTCGTGTTCTCTTCTTCCTCTATAGTTTCTTCCACCTCTTCCTTTGTTTAATTGAATTTGTCTTCTTGAGAAATTCTACTCTACCCTCGAGGATGCTTGGTAATCCTCATAAATAGTCATAGGTTCCAATATACACAACTCATATTGAATGTAAATATTCATACCATTCATATATCTAGCTACCTTCACAACATCATCCTCTATATGGCCTGCATGAATGGTTAACTTCTAGAATTCCTCTATGTATTCATTCATTTTCATATCCTTCTTCCTCAAGGTTTACAACCTCTTAAATAAATGAGTCTGATAATCCATAGGCATGAATTTTCCTTTCATCTTAGCCACCATCCTATCCCATGACTTTATCTTGTTTTTGCCTCTTCTTCTTCTCTCTTCTTGGATGTCATCCCACCACAATGATGCATGTACTTTCCACCTTGTTACTACAAATTTCACCTTTTTCTCTCCCTTCAAATCTTCATAGTCAATGTATTTATCTATGGCTATAATCTAGTCAATAAAATCTTCCACATTCAAACTGCCCTCATACATGGGTACTTCCATCTTGGGTTTTGAACTCACCCCAAGTATTGCTTTGATGAACCTCTCTTCTACTCTTCCTTTATCACCTTCCTCTATTGGCTCTTCATGAGAATTCTCATCCTCAACATTAGATATATCACCTTGGTTAATCTCTCTTCATTCTACCAACTCCATGGCTTGCAATCTTTGTTGTAGATTACTCATCTCAACCACCATAGCATCCATTGCTTACAATTTCCTTTGTATTGTTGTTTCTTCACCGCATCATCTACCTACCATTATTTATTTATGCCTTCCCAAGATATCTTAGGAATTGATACCAAATGATGTATACAATATGCACACTTTTATTCCTCTTTACCATGTTCTTGATTCAAATGCTTTGTACCTTCCATTTGATCCAATTCAAACCTTTTTATATTCACAAATTTATTTTGTAGATATCCAAGTAAGGCTATTGTGGGTTTTGAGTTTATTATAAATTTTTAATAACTTGGCAATATTTGTAGGGGGTAGTTTCTCTCCTTCAAAAGCCTCTCATACACTAATTCACATTTTTGAATCTTCTGCAATTGGACACATAAAGTTATAACTCAAGGGTTTTAATGTTGAGAAACTAACCTTCAGTTCTGTACTATGATGATGAGTTTTTAAAGAAAACACATCCAATTTCTTATTCTATGCATGAATAGATACTTTGAAAGCCAAACATGATCAGAAAGCTATTCCAAAACACTATTTTGGGGTTTATACCTACTACAAAAATTATAAAAGTTAGAGGCATAATCATAAGTCTTTTCCCACTTGTTGATAATTGTGATACTTTTCATTCTATTTCATTCTATCTACTTTCCATATATACATGCACAATTATAATATGCAAGTGTTTGCATGAAATAATTGAACTCAAATGAGATTTAAATATTTACTCAAAATTATTATAGTTTCCAAACCATTCAACTTATACCTTTGAAATTAACTAACTATCCATGAAGCCTTCAAATGGATTTAGCATGTGTCATACAAGGTCTTAAATTGTTGTAAGCAATTATTCTCATTTATAACACTTATGAGGATCCTTGTAATCATTCAAATGCTTTTTTCAATGCCTTGTATAAGTGTTTAAACACTTCTTGTTTACCCTGTAACACAATCTATATCTACAGTCCCCTAGAGCACTCTTTTTCTTATATCTCATGTCAAATGTGATTTCAACATTTTGTAAACATTTTTTAGGTCTTTGGCATATGTGTGAATATTTTCCAACATTTGGATGCCCTATACGCTCTATTGTTCTACCTTTTTATCATGTCTTTTACTATTTTGTGTACCCAGTTAAAGACTTAAGCATTTTGAAAGCAATTCTGGATCTTCAAGTAGTCTACAACCTTTGTATATAGATGAATAGTGATAAAAAAACTATCTCATTCTTTCAAATCATTCTTCAAGTTATTTAGTGATTCTATTCCCTATTCTTTAAATTTTGTTTAGACATAGTTACCATTAACATAGTATGTAGGTGAATTCTTGAAGGTTCTTAAATATTGAATGGATTTATAATTTGACTGATGGTAATAGGTGTGACAAAAAAGCTCTATAACTTTCTTGAAAATGATTCCAACTCTTTTGATAAATTTGTTACCTCATTTTTCTATATTGTATTTACTCACAGTCTGTGTGTGTGCTATCCTATAGGCTAGCTTAGTGCTCATAGCCAAGAGAACAAGACATAAACACTAAAATCTATTGAAATATAATCAAATAACGTATAATGAACTCACCAAGTCATATTGAAATTTCAAAATAGAGCACTAAAATATTTCCTTCATGTATCATAATTTGTACTGAAATACACTATTAATCATTTGTTTTGTGCATAGAAAACATGGCTATATGGCTTTCAACATCATGTCGGAAAATTCCCCCTGTTATTCCTTGAGTCTAGCTATATTATTCCTTTGAATGCATTGTCACTAACTGAATTTTAAAACCAAAAGTTAACCTATTTTATATTTGTAAGTATCTAAACTAACTTTCCAATGGTCTTTTACAAAGACATAATGTCACCTTGGCACAAGTGACCCATGTCCATGTAAAATGGATTTAAGATGCCATTATTGATTATTTCTAACAACATTATACACCATAAACATGCTACTAGACTACAAAATGATTAAAAAAACAAAAAATTTCTTAAATAAACATCATTGTGAGTCATCCAGAAGGATACTCTTGCATCAGGAGGGAATAAATATAATGTAAAAGTTGTATTTAAGGTCGTAAGGTAATGTCCTCAATGTCAAATAAAAATTAAAGGTTATGTATATATTAGCTTATAATTTCATATTTATATCCAAGAAAATGAATATTTCCACTTAGTTGCGGGACTTACATAAATGTGCATGAAAGCCTAGATAAAATTAAGTAGCAAACAATGTTCTAAATATAACAGGTTTACCAAAATGTGTACAATTGAATTAATAATTAATTAAAATAGAATTTAAAATAGAATTCAGACTATTAAAATATGATCTAGGATGTTATAGAAGACATAATATAGTAATTGAGATCTAAAATAATATAGAATTTAGAAATTGATAAAAATAGAAACTAAGTATAGGGTTAGATAATTATTCTTACCATTGATTTAATTCAAAGTGTCTTAACTTTATATAATATTTGATTGTCTATAGAAACCTACAAACATAGATGAATGAGAAAATAGTGACTCATTATCTATTGGGACAACTTCGTAAGAGGTGGTAGTAGCACAGTGCACCATTATCCAGTAATATGACTTTGTCTTGTCATATTAAGCATCTAATCTAAAAATATGGGTTTTCTTGCATGTGTTTATATGTGACATGTTTCTATGCAGATAGTGAAGTAATGCATGAAAGACCTATAAAATTAAAATTCTATTCCTTCACAAGCACATAAACAAAGATGGAATGCAAAGGGGTGGGGGGAAGGGGGAAATGGGAAAAGATGAACTATCTTCAAAAAACCCCTTGTTGACTGAGGATGTTTTATATATACCCATAGTTGTTATAAAAAAGTTTCATACTATGTTTTTTTACATCAATTTCATGTATATACCTCCTGACAAAGAGTTAAGCATCGAGTGTCATAGTATCCCATGGACCTTTTTAGTTCCATGTTCTTTTACTTCCTTTATCTATCCCTTTCGGACTATTTTTTGTCTAAATTTGCATTTTATATAATGTATCAAGGATTTTAATAAGAGAAAGAGCATCTAGTTGCAAGATCACCATTATACACACATTGAAGAGGAATAACTACATGAAATTCCAAGGCCCTATTCAAAGTATATGGTTATGTAGGTAGCACTTAACAATATCAAGGGTTGATAGGGTTACCTCGAATCATGTCCTAACCCCTTTTTACCATTTTTTAGGAGGTCAAGAGCAAGAGAACAAGGTTTTTATCTTGTTAATTAGACTTTTTGCATATTTTGACATATTCTGAATGAAAAAATAGACTTAAAGATGACAACACACCCTTAATGAAGATTTGGTTTCATTCATAGACAAATTATAGACTGGAAACCTAAGGTGAAAGTTGATATTTGTGTCGATAGTATTGTTAAAAAATCAACATAAGCATCCAAGATGTAAAAATAATCAAAACACATAACAAAAAGAACATATAGCCTAATCATTATCGTAAGATGATTTAAGGTCACTGACAAATTATAGAATAGGATGCATAAAAAGGTAAACTCCCTTTACCTCTACTATACTTGTTACAATTATTAAATATGAAAATTTCAAATAGTTGTCACATATTAATGAATTTTAAATATTTTCATATTGCATCAAAAAAATATATTTACTTAGTGTGTTTATCTATTGATCCCATTTATCATAAAACATTCTAGTTAACCCATCCTCAGGGTTGTTTGAACCAAACCTTATATTTTAGTTTATGGTTTTTTTTTAATGCTAAAAAGAATAGTCTTTACTATTTTTATTTCTTAATCCAATTTATTGCATGGGCATAGATTAAGTAATGCTTATTTATATTTTCTCCATAAGAATTTTTATTTTCCTTTATGTTTGCTCATCCAAAATTTTATCCCTTCTCAACATGTCTACTCCTACTACAAAGATTAAAAAACACCATCCTTTGGATAAATTGTTTACTATTTGAAATGACCAATGTATTTTTTTATTAAGGTTAAAGGGGGGATCTTTTTGAATAGGGTCCCCAAACCCTAGGATAAGTACAAAAAAAAGATAAAAAAGGATCCACCTAGTCCCCAAGGGAATCGTAAGAAAATAAAAATAGATATAGATATGAAACTACCAAAATACATCCCAAAAATATCAAGAGAGATGCTCAAAGCAAAAAATAGTTAAAAACAAAAAAAAACCTACTCCATATCTAAGTTGCCATCTATATCTTCCTAATAGTTTTTCATAAATTTAATATTTGAATAAATTTGTTCATGTAGATCCTTGTTATCAACAGATTTGTGACATTTACTACATTGAATTTATTTACCTTTACCTTTAGAAGATGTCCTAGTATCAAATAGATGTCCCAAATGAGCTCTTAAATTTTCCAAATTCTAGATCCCTTCTTGGATAACTACCTTACTATAGTTGACCAGGTAGATGATGTTTTTAAGTTTTCATTTTCATATTCAAGAATATTAACCCTCTCTTGAAGTCCTTGAATTTTCCAGTTGAGATCCATGTTAGGATCATTTTGAGCCAATCGTTCATTATCATGTTGCAGAATTTCAACTTTACCTTTAAGGTTAGACATATCTCTCATGAACCATCTCATTAATTTTTTTTTTCAAATTGAGTTCTTTCTAAATCTTATTATTACATTGTTTTCATTTCAAAAAATCAACCAAAACATTGAACTTTTCATTTGAATCATAGGTTTGACTACCTAACATTTCATTCTCTTTCTCCTTGGAACCATCTTAAGTGTTCCTCTTCCTTGAGTCCATTTTCATAGTAGAGACACAAATTGTTTCCTTTTACAACCCTTTATGATTGTTAATGTCTCCTTTTCGAATAATCTCTTACTAAATCATAGTAGAATCCATAACTATTTATTCTATTTAACTAGTGATATTTAATTTATTACTTGAAGTACGTATCTCCTTGGTTTTTCTTCTAAAATGAGTCTTAATGCCAATTTATTAAGGTTTTAGAATATCCTTAACAACATTGAGATATGTGTCCTGTGAAGATTTATTACCAAGATATTTGATCCATATTTTTTCTACTTTTTTAATATCCATAGGCTTCCCATCATCTTTATTTTTATAGGGATCAAAGATTTAAGGTGTAATTTATTTCATCCCCTTGAAATACTTGTGAATAATAATGATTACTCCTTCATGTCTAGGTACTGAATATTTACCCCTTTTAAATTTAACAATGGAAGATTCCAAAGAAAGTAGAATATAAAATGGGAGACTCAAAGGAATGGCATGCATGAAGTATTTTAAAATAACAAATAAAGACCAGTGAATCATATTAAACCTACCTTCAAGAGTAATATACTTCATAAGGTGTAATTCTACGTCCTCAAAATGTCTTAGAAAAGATTCCTAGTAGAACACGTAATGTAAAAGCTCCAGTGTTTCACCTTTTAGTAAGAAACTCTCCTTTTCCTTATTGAAATCTTTGCCTACTTTCTTAACTTTAGTCACGTCTAGTTCCAAACCAGTGACATGATATATTATCCCTTTAAATACCTCTACAAAAATGCCATTGGTATTCAAGGTTTTGTTGTCCCATGCATTTTTAATTAAGGTTGACACATGTCTATTGTGTCCTTCAATTATTTGCATGAACCTCAAAAAACCCTCTGTATGAAGATCATCCTAATTTTTCTCATTGTTTTCTACCTCCTCAAACATTTTGGGCTCAATACTCTTTGAAAACCCCATGAGGAAAATTTTTGATCTGACTATATCCCTTCACACTGAAGTAGGGTATTTTTAGACTCTCCTAAATCTAACAAATAGTTCTCTAAAAATACCCAAATCAATGACCTCAATCCCTTCAATAAAATAACTGTGATTATGATTCTTGACTCTACATATCTATAAACTTATGCTTAGACACATTAGAGAGGGAAAATGAATTAAACTTAACCAAAGAATAACTTAATTAAATAAAAATATTCATAAAGTTACAAAGGACTTTGTAAAAGAAATTAGGGAAGACCCCCACATAATTAATCATTTTTATCATTAAATATTATATTATATTATCATTAATCCTTTGGCCAATACCATAAGGTAAATATTATATTTAAGTTAGATTAGATAAAAAGAATGAGCTAACACCCATATTAGTGAACCAATATGTAATCTTGATTCCTTCCTTATACACATGTTGAATAACCACTTATTTCCTAGAGTCTATGATTGAAATTACCTAATCCACCACTTATTTGATTGTCCAACAAATTGATTTTTTTGGAAAGACAATTCAATAAATTCAAAGAATCCCCCTCTATAATGAGAAGTTGAACCCCAAGTTGTATATAAATTTCAAACCCCATAGAGAATCAAGGGTTTATACTCAATGGTTTCATTTGATCCCCATATCCCCTACATAAGCAACCACAAACCTTCATGATGATCCTTTAAAATACATATTCCTCTTGAGGGACCTATATTCTCTTTGGATGTCCCATCGAAATTAAACTTTAACCATCCCATATGTGAAGGTTTACATGTGGTCCTCCTCTTAATTTCATCTCTAAGATCAATCTTACCTAAGCAATTAGGTTTAATTTATGAATATAGAGATAGATATTTTTCATACATTAGCAGACTTTTGTCTTTTTTATTGGTAAAAATATTGAAACATTCGATAATAACCTCAAAAATCCTTTTGGGAAGAATTACACTTGTGCATTTTTTATTCCTAAAAATCTTGTTTTTTTTGCCCCTAATTCCCTAAATGATATGAGGGAATATGAGCTTTTAGAGTTTATTTATAAGGACATTTTTAAATGGACATTCCCAAACCTATCATAAGTCAAAGATAGAGCCAACAAACACCTGTAGGACATTAAATTTATTAATAAATAAGATCTGAACTTCCTAAGCATAGGGATAGTCCACAAGTAGGTGAAAGATAGTTTCATTATCATTTTCACATAGGGGACATCTATTGATTAAGATGATACCTCTTTTCCATAAATTATCCATGGTTAATATTTTGTTTTAAATAACCACCTAAATAAATAAATTCACTTTATGGATCACTTACTTGTCCAATAACATTTCCTAGTAAACCACATTTCTTAGAACATGAGCCATCAAAGTACACCCATATTTCACTTTATATTGAACATCAAAAGATTCTTTCCAAACCTTCTAATCTTCATTTTTGGTTACTGGAAAGTGATAAGTTCTCAAATAAATATTCAAATTAGACACAATGATATTGTCTTTATGGTTTAAATTGTCAATACATAAAGTTTTCCAAATTTTAAGACCTTTAGTAATCTACCAATACTTGTGAACCTTAATTCCATATTTGTTTTGAATGAGATCTTATACATGATGTCAACATTATAACATGTTGAGAGGTTGATCTAAAATCCAAGAATGTTTCCAAAAATTATCTTGCATATCATTTCTAATCTGCATTTTGACCTTGATAAAATTAGATCCTTGTTAAAATTTAGGAAATTTTAGAAGTGAAAACACCTAACAAATTAACCATCTTCAAAAATACACATAGTATTTATACCTTCTAAGTATTTGAATCTTAAAATACTAACTCAAGTACTATTTAATTTAATAAATGTCTAGAAAAATTTGGAGAGAAGGGATAATTCATCTAGTTTAATCTATGAATACCTAGGACTCCATACATTTTTGCAATGCAAACTTTATCTCAGACCACCAAATGAAATCTATTTCTCTCTTCTAAACCTGCCCATAAAAAAGTACTTTTAATTTCACTAATTTTGTCTTCAATAATATTTGGAAGGCTGAAAAGAGAAACAAGATAAATTAGGAGACTCTAAAAAATGCTCTTGATAAGCAATAACTTTCTTGCCTGAGAGAGAAGCTTCTCATTCTAACCAACCAACCTTATTTAAAATCTTTCAATCGATAGATTCTAGGTAGTAATTGATATATTATTTTTAAAAATAGGTATGGATAGATATGAATAAGGCATAATCTTGATTTGGAAACCCAAAATTTGAGAAATTCTAGTATGCCTAGCCAAGGGTTTGTTAAAAAGCAAATAAAAATCTTGTCAAAGTTTACCTTCTGATTCAAAGTTTGTTTATACATAACTATCATTTGTTTTAGCATCCTTGCTTCCTGAATGGATGCCTCTGCCATAAGAATGGTATCATCATCAAACTATTGGTGGAAAATTAGATCAACATTCCTAACCAACTTAAAACCTTTTAGCTCTCCTATTATCATTGCATTTGAAAGAAATATGCTCAAAGATTTAGTTGTCATGATGAAAAGAAAGGGGGCTAGTGGATCCCATTGCATCACTCCCTTGACACTACTAAAAAAACATTGAGCAACTGCATTCACAAGAATCAGAAACATATAATAAGAGATACAAGACTTGATAATTATCTTGAATTTATTATAAAATCTATATTGGTTCACAACTCTATCTAAAAAATTCCAATCTAGTCTATCGTAAGCCTTAGCCATGTCTAATTTTATCACCATAGTATCACTTTTATTTTTATCCATGAAGTGAATTTATTCATGAGAAATAATAATCCCTTCTTAAATTTATCTTCCTAGGATAAAAATCCATTGGTGAGCCTCGATAACCACTTCCATAATTGGCTTCAACCTTATAAAAAATAGCCTAGTAATTATCATATAGATGGAGTTACATAAGATGATTGGATAGAAATATTAAAATATCATAGCTCCCTCCTTATTTAGAATTAAAATAATTAATATATGATTAAATTATTTTACCATCTAAAAAGAATCAATGAATTCATTGATGGAATCAAATACATCATTACAAATGATATCCCAATTTTTTTGGAAAAAAGCGATTAAAAAACCATCAACACTACGAACTTTATTTGGATTCATTTTAGAGATGAAAAAATTGAGGTATTTATTTTATGTAGCTATAAGAATATCTTAATTATCTCCCTAGATTACCATTTCAAGAATAACATGAAAAAATTCTTGTTCAACTTTGATATTTCTTATGAAGTCATTCTTAAACAATTTTTTGAAGAAATTTACACTCCCCTGATTAGTGAGATCTCTATCAAAAATGATTTGACATTCACTATCTAAAAATTCCTTGATGGTGTTGTGAGCTCTATGTTTGTAGTTTAACATATGGAAGAAGTGGGTGTTCTTAACCCCTTCCTTGATCTATATATTTCTCGATTTTCATCTCTATCAACTCTATTCCCTTAAATTTATTTGGAAATTACAAATAAGTTATCTTTCTTATTCTAAGTGTTTAAATCACATCCATTTCTTTCTATCTCATATTCAAGCAAATATATTTATGGTTTTAAAGTTTTTTTTTCTCAATATTAAGACTACCAAATACCTTTTTGTTCCATTATTTGATTTTTTATTTTACATTGTTCATTTTTTTGGCCAACCTAAACGTAGCTAAGCCATTCAAACTTGGTGACCACCATTATAATACCCTGTCAGGAATTTATAAATGTGAAAACCACATATGTTCCATTCTAAATGGATACCTATTTTTTTGGTAGAATTTTCCACTATACTCAGCTCAAGATAATTATGATCCAAACCAACCAGAGGGAAAACCTTTGATAAAAATTCCTTCTATTTCAATCAATTTGTACAAACGATTTTTTTATCTAATATGCATTGAATAAGGTTGTCACCCAACCTCCTATTATTCCAAGTATATTTAGAATATTTTAATTCCATGTCTATCATACCAACTTTAGAAACTATAGAGGAAAAATCCTCCATACTATCTGAAACCAATTGATTTCCACCTTTTTTACCCCTTGGATGTAATGGAGAGTTGAAGTTTTCATCCATGATCTAATGACCAATGTATTGCATATGAGTATCTGATCACATATAATAAAATTGTTCAATCCTCATCTTTTTATTATAACTATGCTAATGAAAAAATTAAAGATGAAAATTTAAGTCTAAATGGATACATTGACAACCATAACATGTTTTCATATGGTTATCATTGTGAAGATACTCCACTTGAATGTGAATATGATGCACATAGTTATCCCATTTATTCTTTCTAAAATTATGAAAGGCCTAAAAATTTACAAAATTATCAATTTTATTAGTGCATCACCAAGATATGATAAATAGGTAGGCAATAAATTAACATCTATGATGGTGAAAGTAGTAATGTTTCATGAAAAAAATTTCAAGATGCAAAAAAAATAGAATAATTTTCTTCTCTTTAAAATGATGTAAATGGTTTAAAAAGTGAATTTTTTCCTTCTTTCTGAAGTAATGATAATTGTGAACATCTTGTTCATTATTTATATTACTCAAGTGAAACTAGTGAAAATGATTCTCTTTATCTATCTTGTAATGATCAACATTCATGTACTACTTATTCCTCTACCTTATTTTCTTGGAAATATGAAAGTGATAATATAATTTATTTAAAACATCTCATTTAAGATACTTTAATTTAAGATAACAATATAATTTCAAATACACTTTTGAAATATCTTACCAAACATACAAAATATAATAAAAAGAACTTCAAAAGTGCATTACATGACAAATACTATAATGTTGCATCAAATGTCTCTTTTCATATGATCTTAATATACCAAAAGTATAAATTATCTTTACCTCATTTGTTTGAACTCAAAAATGAAAGTGAATATTGCATTTTTCCTTTTCAAGTAAAAAATGTTATTCCTTCTTGATCCTTTAATTTTTTTTAATAAAAAAAATGTTTGAAATTTATATAAAGAAAAAAAACCACATCTCTTAATTATATTTTATGCCATGAAATTTTAAGTACCTGAGAGAGTATCTTTAACCTTAATAATATCCAACATGATGATGAACTCATAAAATACCTCTTATATACAAGTAATGACCTAATTTCCTCCTAATTAACCTTCTCTTTGTGTAGATTTAGATGTGAATTATATAACTCATTAATAATTAAAAGTATAAAATGAGTAATTTGTGTTTATTATTATGTGTTAGTTAGTATTCCTTATTTACACCACTTTGTTCTAACCTTTTACATGAAAATACACTAGTTTTGTGTATACAAGTCATGTAGATGTACTATAGGAAAATAATGTGTTTTTTAAATCATAAGTACTTCAAAATATTTGATCAGATTATATTTAATGATCTCTAGACTAGCTCTAGAGATCATCGAGATATCCCTGAAGTCCATCGATCTTGCTCCAAATATCTTCAGTCTAGCTCTGATGATTCCCATACTATCTTTAGAGATGCTCATAAAGTTTTGAAGGCCTCTAGGAGATTGAAAAAATAAATTTTGAATACTTACTTTGCATCAATATGTAAAAAACATGTACTTAATCAAAGTCATCCTAATCTATTTATGGAGCATTTCTAGAAGTCATTTATAATGTTTCTAAAAAAATTATATCTATTTATAGCCATAATTATTTATACTAATTTTGATATAAGCAACCATAATCACTATAATGATTTTTGTTGATAGAATATATATGGTTAAAACTATAATAAAGTTTATGTGTGATAATTGACACCAACCCTCTTCCACTGGTTTGACCCTTGAAAGGTGGAAATGATGTTTTTATTTTTTTATTTTCAATAAAAGATCTTAGTTAGTTATGGTGTTATTAGCAGGCTAGTATATTTGGATCATTAGTTTTAAAAATAATGTCACATATAAACAATGTCTTCCTCTTGATATAGGTAGTAGAGAATAGAATAAAGATTACATATCAGGTAATTAATTCAAGCATAAAACTAAGTTTTTACAACATTGTAATAATTTGTATAATTAATAATGAATCTATTTCAGGGTATTTATACAAGTCCATTATGATCTAATCCTATTTCAATGGAGATAAAGGGCCAACTTAACAAATTAAGGTTGAGCATTTGTGGTATTTATATGTTTATATTATTGATTATTTTTATATTTCATTCCTTCATGAAAAGTGTTGTGTGACAAATTCTATCTTTTAGGTCTTTGTGTGTATTTAATGCATGCGTGTTTCATGTCAATTATTTAATTTTTCATAACATTCTCTTTCAAATCAATTGCAATTTCTAAAATATAGAATAAATGTGTCTTTCATTCAAGATTAATTTCCATTACAACAAGTGTGTTTCATTTAAAGCATTTTCCATTCTTGTAAAGTATGTTTCCATTCAAAGTTACAATTTAGTAAAGAATGTTTAATTTTAAAAGAAATAGGCTATATTTAAATTTAATCAAGTAGAATAGAACTTTAGAAGTAAATGATCCATAACTCCCACCAAATAAATTTTTTTTAGTGACTATATTGAATAGCTTATTGCTGATTTATGTTAGATGCCATCCTTGGTTTGATATGAGATCAACTTAAATTGGTTTATTAAATGAAGAGAACATAAGTATTCTCATAATTTTTAGTGTCATTGAAAGGGATTTTATATTCATTAGTAATGTATAAAATCCTAATCTTATAATTTACTAATAAATAATTCCCATAACTCAACAAATTTATGAATGGACAAAGAGATTCTAAGGGAGGATGCATTCATAATAAACATCAAAAAATATTAAACAGTATTAGGTCACAAGAGTAAAATTTACTATAAGACCTTTTAGGAAAATAATTTAAGACTGTTCAGGGGGAACCATTGTTAGCTTCACCTAAACTTTGGATACATTCTCTAAAGGTAGGTGAATCCTTCTAAATTAAGAAATTAAGGAAAAATAACAATGTAAACCATAGTTTTGAATCTAAATCAAGTTGCCTTCCAACAACTTATAATGATTCAACATATCAAAAAATAGCTATCTACAACATTTATTGGAAAAAACATGGTAGATAATTTGGAAACAATCCACATAATAGGGTTTAAAGAAGTAGAGCTCAACCTCTAGGAACAAATTTTACCTATGTTATTATCCTAGATCAAGATGGGAATGTTTCAATGAATAGCATATCCCCATCCACACTACCTAATTTTAGGGTATCATCAACATAATAACCTCACTAATTTCTATTTGATTTTAATGTCCTGTGTCAAACCTATGATTACAAAATTGATAATCATAAACTAAAACTGTTCCCTTCAATAATCAAGGATTTAACCATGTGATGGTTTATGGATTTACAACCAAATTATATTTAAACATGGGATGATAGAGAAAATATATTATTTGAAAAATATTAGGATTATTATATAGTAAGGGATAAAAAATAGGATTTATTACATATATGACAAAAGGAATATGAGAATATGGAAGACTGTATTAATCATTTCCTTTTTACACATAGAAGAGTAAGATATGAGTTATAAGAATATTTGAGTAAAATAGTTTTATTTAAGGGATTGAAATATTTGTGCTATACAATCTTTGAACCTATTAGGAATACATCTATAAATAAATTAGGTCTCAACGATATTATTGAACTATGCAGGAATTATTTAAGAACAAGAGCTACAATTGGAAAATAGATAACAAAAGAAGGGAAAAATGATGTAGGGAAATTCATGGATAAATTATCAAATATTAAGACGTAGATTTTTTTTTAATTAAACACCACATTATATGGATTAAAATTAAAATCTAATTCTTCTAATAAACTTCTATGTATTATCTAAAATGTAGGTTAAATCATGTAATTTGATATTTACCTCTTGATAGAACAAATGTGTGTGGTATTTGTGATACAAATGACTAGGACAAAATGAATTGTGTCCTCCTTCATGTTCCTAAAAATAAATTGAAACATATTATCCACCTAATGAAAAACTCAACTATATAAAAAGACAAGGGAACACTTTATCTTATAATCAAAATCAAAATCACTTTGTTCTTAGAGATCATTCCAATCCATAGATGATTCCATGGAATGGACCAACACCTCTACAAATATGGGAACCACCAAACTTGGATTCCATAAGAGTGGACATCACCATAAACATGGGTATCATATAAAAATCAACAACCATGGATTCCAGAAAAATATAAAAAATAGACACCTCAAATGTTCAATCAACAAAATAGGTTTCCACATCAACAAGTTTTTGTGCCTCCTCAAAATACTCAGCCTCCACAAAATGAACTAGCTTAGCCTCAATTTCCTACACAACCAACATCAAACCCTAATAACACAAAATAATCCCTTGTTTATGTAACTAAATAATATGGAACTATGGGGATCAATACCATTAAATGTAGTAAAGTTAAATTACATTTAGGAAAGACATTAACTAACCCTTCAATCACCATTATATAACTTCCTAATGAAATATAAATTTCAACCCCTCTTACTGAGGCAATCAAATATAAATAGGACATATAGGGGAAAAAAAAAACATGAGGAAAATATTCCAACTACCTTCACCAATTATTTTTCAAGAAAAACTTAAGGAGGCAACAAATAAAAGTGAATTTAACTTAGCCCATGAACTAAGGAAACTAAGTATTCAGATATCAATGTTGTATGAAATAATAGAAATTGTATAACTCAATAAAATTATAAAAGGTTTTTGCATTAAAACCCTAAGGATAATAAATCAATATCCCAAGACCATACATATGATAGAAAACATGTTGACCTCTTACCAATAAAATTACTCCTACAAAAATATGTAAACCCTTAGAGTCTAGTTATCAATGTAGCTATAAGAAGTATGTAAATGTATAATGTGTTAGTAGACTCAGAGGATAATATAAATTTTATAAAATCAAACATATTTTAATAAATCCCCCTAAAATCCAACTACTATAATCATATGGATGGCTAATCAATCCATTTCCAAAGTGGAGGGAGTTATAGGGGATGTCTCATTAATAGTAGAATCTTTAGAATACCCCATAGATTTCATAATAATTCAACCAAATGGTCAAAAATTAGGTTACACATTGATCCTAGGGAGACCATGGATATATCTATTTATAACACTCAAATTATAAATCTGGAGATATGACCATCTCAAATCGATAAAAAATAAAGAAAATTTGTTTATATCCACTTGTAAAACCATCTCTAGATTCCACATATCACTTATGGTAGATGAACTAGAGAAAAAACAATAGTATTTATTTTTTGGCCATGTTATAAATAAAAAACCACATGAATGAATTATAGGAGTTAACATGTTTTATTCGAGAAGCCAGTTTAGGTTTAGAAGTGCTCAATCTAGCTCTAGATATGCCTAGTCTGGCTTCGTAGATGCCTAATCTATAACTACAATTTCCAAAACATATTTTTAAGGTTAAAAAAACCACCCTTATGTATATAAATATGAAAAATATGATCATACACCTCTCTATTAGATCATTTTCAATTTGT
>JARHVA010011542.1:17500-20000 GCA_037957365.1 Torreya grandis | reverse complement strand
TAAACTACTAATTCACTCTGATAATTTCCTACCAAGGGTTCATCATAGTAATAAATCTCTTTGAAAAATTCACATAATAGGATAAATGAAGAAACTAAATATTGAATTCATATAATTGCTGATAGAAGATGAGGAAATGATGGTGTTTTTTAGGAAGATGCATGGCTAGAGTTTATTAAGAAATTATAAGGATATGATGATTATTTAATCAATGATTTTATCATCTATATTTAGGGATATTATACTCAGTTTAAAGTAATTACAATTCCTATCAACAACATTGTAATCAGTTAGCTCTTAGAGATTCTAAAAATAAGGTTGAGGATTTTATGGAAATCCACATTCAAATATCTAATTCATATTTTCCATGAAGGAGAACACATGCGTTAACTAATTATTATACCTCAAGGGATAACCAAAGGAATTAGTCGATAAATAATTTTATGACCATGAAGGAATAATGCATTTTAGGTGATCAAATTCTTTATTGTGATAGATAATGTGGGTCTCTTAGAGGGGATGCAATGAAAACTGTGAACAATCTAATGTAAGGACCACATAAACCTAAATGGAAGGTCACTTTACTATTTTTTTCTATGGATCCATATAGGTTATGTAAAAAAATTATGTACAAGGTGTCTCCTCCATTAGACATCATGGGATGATTCAACTCATGTGACAATACAATTTCCAAAATAAAGAACAAGGATAGGTAAAATTGGAAGCATTTTTGAACAAAAGGTTGAAGAATAAATCCAAGTTAAACTAATTTTTGTTTTACTCTTCTCACACCCATATCTATCCCAAAGGAGGAAACTAATATTGAGGATACATCTCTAAAAATGGTGAGGAAGAGAAAATTGAGAACAATAACATCTAGAGTGAGCTTCATAGAGACTATGGAACTTATTATTCACTATATACTCATTATGTAAATCCAGAATGAGGAGAAGTAATCTCTAGATACATCTCATTCTATGTTATTAATTATAATTACAAGAAGGAACACTCAAATGGAGAAGTCAAGATCAAAAACTCTGTCTAAAAAAAAAGAAGACTCATCCTACACAAGGAGGATGATGTAGAAAAACGTGTTTCAAATACTATTGGTAGTCTCAACCAAGGGTATCCTGATGGATTTTTTGGTGCATTATAATAACCTACATAAGAGGAGGTTATTCAATAACCCTCAATTAGTATTGAGGAATTGGAAACCATGAAAGGAGTGTTTTTAGTTGAAAAAGTTGTAGAAGTGTTAGAATCACAATCACTAGGGGGGGGGGGTGTGGGAGGGGAGGGGAAGAGGGCTGAATTGGTGTCTTCAAAACATTAATTCAATTAAACTTAAGCATACATGAACCATTAATACAAATTTAAACATATAGCAATGTAGATATAGCCATACATGATTGTGAAACAAGATAACACATTATATATTTGGGAAACCCTCAATGGGAAGAAAACCCACTGATTTATACAAATAAAATATATTCTTATAAGACAAAAACTAATATTTAGTGAAGCACCAACATCAAATGGAACATCAAATAGAACTAGTCAAGCACCCACTAAACTAGGCTTTAATGAGCACCAACTTGCAAGGAGGCACCGAACCCCTAGATGATTCAACACTAGCTAAGCCACTTAAGAATTTTTATCACCTTCAAAAACCATTTTTTTCTCACAAAATATGTGATGATCACCCTATTTATATCTTATCACTCTTTTATCCCTCTCAAACTACCTTCTAGGCTTCTTTACTCAACTAGTTCTCTTCAAGATAGATTAGGTCATATGACCTTCATATTCATCATAGTACCCATATTATATCTTCATGAAATTTTTTATAAACCCCTATAATGGTCTAAATGACCTATTTTTTCTCAAATTTTTTTTGTTTCATTCACTTGTACATCCTCCTCTAACTCACCATTTATGTCTTGTTCTTATACAATCCTCTAGATCACACACCTATTGGTTCTAAATACACATTTTCACACATGTATTAACATTAAAATAGGTCTTATAACATGTTTCATACATGATTAAATAGTTATAATAGGCTGTCCATAACTTAAAAGACCAAAACCTATTTTAGGCCTTAAGGAGATGTAATTCAGTTAGGCCATCATTAGTAAACATTACCCTTTGATCTCCTTGGAACACTTTAAAACATCACACATGGAAGGAAATAATAATATAACACTAAAATATACCCTTAATAATATAATTTTAGGTTCATGATACTTTTTATCTCCAACTACCACTTGAAGCACACCATTAGTATTATTTACATTAGGTCTTCACACATATAGAAAGGTATGTCTTCAACAACTGGAGATAACAAAATATTTAGACACATAAATATGATAATAATTAATATAAAAATAACCTAAAATACCTCAAAAAATTCATCAAGTGAATTATAATTCATTGTACAAGGCAAAAAGAGTCAAAAACACTCTTGTAATTTGCTCACTCAGAACTACCAATTTTCCTT
>JARHVA010011542.1:0-12500 GCA_037957365.1 Torreya grandis | reverse complement strand
TGATAAAAACATTTTTAAGACATTGAATCAATGTAAAAACCATATATTCTTGATAATAACCATCTTAATATATTTTTAAAACATTTATATAAATCATGTATAAACTTTCCAAAACTAGTATGCCTATTTATAGACATAAGTATTTATAGTAGTTTTCATATAATGAACTATAAGTATTGTAATGAGGTTTTTTGATAGAATAGATATGGTTTCAACTAAAAGAAGAATTTGTAACTTAAAAAATTAAATTTATCATGTGATAAATGATGCCGACACTCTTTTATTGGTTTATCCCTTCAAACATGGAAATTATGATGTTATATTTCTATTTTAAGTAAACAAGATCCTATTTAGTTATGTTTTCGTTAGTAGATTAGTCTACTTTGATCAGGTATTGTAAAATTATTTTCACATATAAACATCTTACTTATAATATAGGTAGTATAAAATATAATATAAAGTATGTATCAAGTCGATTATTAAATCATAAAAGTAAGGTTTTCCATCATTATAAGCATTTATAGAATTCACGAAGCATTGATTTCATGGTGTTTATATATTCTAGAGTTACCTAATTCTATTCCAAGGGAGAGAAAGAGCCCACTCAATGAAGGAAGCATGATCATTTGTGGTATTTATATATTTATGTTATTATGTGTTTTTATCTTTCATTTCTTTAAGCAAAGTTTTGTGTGACAAACTCTAACCTGCAGGACTTTTTATGTGTTTCAATTAAATTCTCTAAATTTTCATAGCATTCCCTTTCAAAGCATTTCCAATTTTCACAACTTATGTTAAATGTGTGTTTATTTAGGAGAAATTTCCATTACAACAATTATGTTTCCTCTAAAAAAATTTCAATTCAAGTGAAGTGTGTTTCCCTTCCATTAATTCTAATTTACAAAGAGTGTTTAGTTTTACAAGAAATATGTTAGATTTCAACTCAAACAAGTAGATTAGATATTTAGGGGTAATTGATCTACATCTCCACCCAAATAGACAACTATTAGTCACTATATTTCATACCTTAAAATTTATTTCCATTGGACACCAACCTTGGTTTTATAAGACATCAACTTGAATGTATTGATTACATTAAGAGGACACAATGACCCTCATCACATGATATATTTGTTTATTTATCAATTAATGTACCTCTACTCAATTTTTCCAAAACACATGATGATCCTTTTCTAAAGTACAATGAAGGTGGTAAGGAAATTGTTCCTATGTTCAATATGGATGGAAAACTACAACATATAATCAATTATTCAACCTCTTCACCAACACGTCTTAGTGATATGTTGTCTCTAATGGCTACCATGTGGGATATTAAAAAATAAATGATTATTCTTATCTTACAAGTACCATGAGCCTAATTTTAGTGATAATATCTTGGAGGACCAACCCATTTTATAGTTGTTTTTTTACTATTCATATCTTTCCACCTTTATCATGCCTAGGTTATCTTCCTTTGAAGGAAAATGAAATTTTGAAAATCATTTCAAAAAATATATACACTACTTTGAACATTGGGATAAATATGGATAGTTTTTATTAAAATCTTTCCATATAAGTCTAGCTCAAGAGGATATTTATTGGTTCTATACACTCCCAAATGGTTCATTATCAACCTCTATAAAACTTGAGGATGCATTATTATCTATTTTACATAACCAAACATCACCCAAGATACCATTAGAACATTTGCAGGACTTAATTCAAAATGAGGATGAATCTCTTTAATAATTTTCTATTATTTTTAAGGATATATTGTATTCCTTAAAGTATACACCCTTGAATTTGGAAATATAATTCATATTTAATAAGGCTATTAGTTATCCACATAGAAAAAGAGCATTGCATAAGCCCTTTACTTCATTCAATATTTTATATTGGGATGTGCATAAAATTCATGTGTTTAACAAATACCAAAACATAATTACCGATTTTCCCACCAAAATGAAAACATATTACAATTTTTTTTCCAAAAGCAAAGAAACAAACCAAGAAGGGTCAAGAACCACTTCAAATAGCTTCTCAAAAGCCAATAGTACCTACCAAGGAAAAAAATAAAAGTTTTGCCTAAATTAAAACATTGTAAATACATATTACCTTCTATAGTAAAACCATGTGCCTTTATAAAAACATAATGGCTTCAGTTCAATTTGTTATGAGATAAAATACATGATATATTGCATTCACTATTGAATAAATGGATGATAAACCTAATTCCTACTTAATAACATCCATGACATATATTTGATAATTTAAAAGGACAACCCTTTTGGACTTACCATGGTATTAATAATCATCAGGATAAATGACTATTTTTCTCTCAATAAAAAAATTATACAGCTTATCAATTATGGGATCATTACCTTCCAAAATGAAACATCGATGAATATTTCTCCTACTTAGTCTAAAGGTTATTATACAAGGATCAATACATCCCATGAAACTTATTTTAGGGAGTGTATGGTCCATCAACCTTCACATAACTCAAACACTAGTAGAAGTCATTCTCTTAGTGTACCCTTTGTCAAGACTGATCTCTCACACACTAATCCTACCAAAAAACCATTGCTTGATCATGATTTAAATATTCGAACACATGGAGGAAGGGAAACACATTTAATAGAGACATCTCAAAAATTCACACAACATATTTGGGTACCATATTTAACACACATATAAAAATTATATAGATACATGATCTATGTCTATTGATACATTACTTTTAGTGACAAAAACAAAATAAAAAGTTTCATTAGAAAATGATCATTATATTCAATATTTATTTTATACAACCATATGTCATGGTGTATAATGATTTCATCATTATTACTACATTACCAAATTAATCAATTACCATAAAACTATACAAATTTACCATACATAAATAATTACTATTCAAACAAATGCAAGTAAAAGTATTCTCAAATAAGATCACACATGTATTTGAAGCCAAACATACTATGTGAGGATTATAATATATATTAAAATGGTGCAAATTTTATAAATTATAAAACATAAATAATATATTAGGGGCATATCCCTGGGTGTATAGTCCTTATCACTATTGATATCGATAATCTTAGCATATATTGATGTGGATGTTCTTGGGTCATACCAAGCCTACATGACTGAGATAGCTCATGTAATATCTCCTAAAATTCACCTAGTTGATTAAAAATATGAGCTTAATCTTGGTGTAGGGAATCATATTGATCTATTACTACTTTCATGATCTTCGTATCATTCCACTTAAGGGTACTTCATCTATCAACCTCTACACATAGGTCATCTCGCTTGGTAGCAACCATGTGATAAAATTATATCAACCTTGAAATTGGATAAAAAAGGGAGCATGAACACCTATAATGTCCACTAATATATCAATAAGTCACTCTCTAGATATATCCATAGGCACACTCAGAGTGAGGGATCCTATTGTGTGATCAACCATGGTGTGCCACTCCTAATTGTTTACATTCTGATTATTATATATGTTCACAGTACCAAATTTAATATTGGATATGGTGGAATGTTTACCATATAAAATATTATATCAATAAAATTAAAAAAAATAAAGTACTTAAATTTGACTCTAATATCAACCTCATCTATAATTTATGGTCTTGAGATGTTCCACCATATTCATCTTCTCTTCCACCCTTCTGTGTCCCAAGTATAACATCAAGTAATGTGACTATCACAGGAAATAATAACGGGCATAATTCCCATTCCAAATAATATATCTAAGCATTTGAACATAGCACATAATATATTATAACTAGGGGAATTATGGGAACTCTCTCATCACCTGATCGAAGGGCTAGATCAACTAGTGTCAGAGCTAGTCTATCATTGGACCTATGCCTAGTCTTGATTATTTGGTGCCATAGGTATGGATCCGATGGCACCCATACTCTATATAAAACTATTAAATCATGTTATCATACTGAAATAGATCATAAACATTGATAAAATTGTCTACCACCCACATGTTAACCTAGATCCTCTTTATTTCATGTCATCTTGAAGTCACCAAATAAATATCTTGTAAAAGTTTCATGTTACCTAATTAACTATCAAAAAATATAAAATAGTATGAAAATCCATAATGTTATGTCATATGCCTTGAGGGAGTATCCACCTATACCAAAATACTTGAGGGTGGGCCCACCCTATTATGTGTCCACCAACTGGTTGCACTACTATAATTTGTTGATATGCCTAAACATGTAATAAGGTATTGTCCTTGATACCTCCAACACAACTCTCCAAATTAAATATATACAATTATATATATATATATGGAAAAATATTTTATGACACAAATAATATATCTTGCCCTAATCATCAATATGTCACACAATATAATACATGTGATATGAAATCACCACAGTGTCACCCTCTACCACAAAAAATGAATATAATAATACACAAATAAATTTTTATAGTCATAGAATGTCACCTTTAATAATATTATCCAGTTGAATAATGTTAATAAACTATACTTATATTTATCTTTGACCAATTAAATAATTATGAAACCTTGAATATAACCTTACCTACCATCCTCGATAACCTATACTCTCTCACCCTTGATGGGCAACTAAAAAATATTTAAACATCTACCAATGTGACTATCATAGCCTCTATAGGGAACTCAAAAGTACATGTATATAGATTCCACCTCTTATCTAACATCATAATAAGATGGATATCATATGGATTCTATCGTAGTTGGTCCACAATGCTAAACCCCAATTGATCAATCTTAACTACATCCAGATCTAACTCTGTCATAGTAAAAAAAAGCATCCCATGCTAGAACTCCCATATGTACACATAAAAATGAGAAAAATTAAGTGTTAGTTAATAAATTCCATAAAAAATCACATTTACAAAATTAAAATTCAAAAATATACTGGGACATTAGTGTTGAACACTAATTTCAACTCGAGACACATGCATTAGATAGTTATGTCCAAAATTAGAAACAAACATTGAAGTACCAAAAATGCTATAAAAAATTCTAACGAATGTTTTTGTCACCTAAAAAAACTCAATTTTTTTTCTAGAATTAAAAATATTTGAGACCGACGAAGGGCTTGGGAGTGATGATTTTAGTGGTGAATACATGCAAAATCAGCCATAATAGGTGACCCTACAGGTTGCAAGGGTCAGCACTTGCAGTTACAGGGTGCTAGGTGAGCTAGGGTGAGTGTATCCTAGCCTGACCTTGGTGTTTGTTCATGGCCAAGCCAATGGAGAGTGAATGCATGTGGGGGACGGCTAGAGCTGTGGTGGAAACATAAACAAAAAACAAAAATTCTTTGTTATTGGTGCATCCTTACCCATGCACGCGGGGGGGTTTCTTTGTCCTTACTAGAGGTCATAGGTGGGGGTTATCCCTAGTTGTACTGGTCTGCAATTAAAAGGCAGTGTTGGGTGCTTGGTTAGTGAAACCCTAGAGGTGATTCATTCTCTTGGAGCCCTATTTGCTTGTCTTGGTGTGGTTGAATGGCACAGTTGGGGAGTCTTTAGGTGCTTGTCCCAAGATGGATTATCGCTCAACAATGGTTGGTGAAAAGTCTACTTCACATGCTTTGAAGGTTTGTGATAATAACTTGTTCTCACCAGCACTAGCAATGGTTGGATCAGGATTGTCTAGTGGTACTTGGATTACGAAGATCAATGGATGTCTTGAATGATGTGCGGTGAGGCCAAAACTAGTTATCCCACTAGATATGATTGCAGAGGACATTGAATATTATTTGAAACATGCTTTGTTTTGCAAGTTTATGGGCATGCAAGTTTCATAACAATTTCTAGAATCATGGGCCCAATGGACTTGAATGCCCAAGGGAGAAATGGAGGTAATGCTTTTAGCAAATAGATTTTTTATGGTTTCATTTAATTGCTTGATGAACCACAATAAGGCCTTTGAAGGAGGACCCTATTTTCATAACAAGATTGGGATATTTATTAAACCTTGGCATGCGGGCTTCAAGCCTACTAAAGAGCTTCTGAATCAGGTTCTAGTGTGGGTCCATCTTCCAAGATTCCCTATGGAATGTTGGCAAGAGGATGTTTTACATATGTTGGCTTCGATGCTAGGAAAACCAGTGGGTACCTCATAATAGACTCAAGGTAAAAAATGATGACTTTTGCTCGTATATGTGTTGAGATTGATTTAAGTAAACCTTTGCCAAATTCAATGGATAAGTGTGCAGGCTCTTACTCTTAGGTGCAATAGTTGGATTATGAAACTCTTCCTTTTCAGTGTCGACTCTATCATGAATATGGTCATTTTTAGAGAAGATGCCCAAAGGCTAAACCTATGGATTCCCAGTGTTCTCTACTACCATGCAAGCCCCCTAGGGTTGAAAAAGGGAAGGAACCCATTCCTAGTGATGTTGATGGCACTGATGGATTCATTCTTGTTAAGGCTTGAAATGGAATCGAGGTCAAAAAAGGAATTTGAAGGAAAGGCAGGAAGAAGACTCTTTCAACAAATTTGAAGTGTTAGATGATCTTAGCCAACAAGAAGTGAATCGAGGTTTGATGAATCTAGATCAGGATGCTTTGGGTATAAGACAGGAGGGCCTTCTCTCAGAAGTGACTCAGGGTATGCAGGATATTAGGGCTTTAAAAATGGACACTGATGTTCAAATGGAAGTTCAAGGGGAATCAGCTCGTATTGTAGTAAGGAAGAAGGGTGGGATCGATGGATCTCCTCTTGTCTCAAATATAGGTACTAAGGGGGTGAAGATTGATAAGTCTTCTTCTTCTCATTTGGGTCTTCTTTAAAAGGAGATAAAAAAGGAGTAAGGGAGAAGTCTTCAAATATTGGTAGAAATAAAGATTTGGAAAAGATTAAATTAATAAGGGAAACTTTGTTCAGTCAGGGTCTATTAAGACTCTTGATTCTCATTTTTTGACCCCTCTAAAATGATCATTCTATCCTAGAATGTAAGGGGCTTGAACAGTGGTGCTAGACAAAAAGCTATTCGAGATCTAGTTAGAGGTCAATCTCTTGATGTTCTTTTCCTATAGGAGACTAAGGTATCAGTGGATAGTATGTTTAGTTTAGTGCCTAAGCTTTGGGGGGGTTGGAGAGTGCCAGTGTATTGGTGCTCAAGGGTCTGCAAGGGGAGTGGCTTGTTTATGGAATCCTCAAAAGATCTTCCTTCTTTGGCAGTTATCATTGTAGTCTTCTATCTCTATGATTACATCTTGTGTTGAGACAGGGGAGATGGTTCTCTTCTCCAATATCTATACACCTACTGATCTTCAAGGCAAATGAATTTTGTGGTCACATATCTAGTTTGTCAGAAGCATGGCTCCTTTCCATCCATGGATAATGGCTGGAGACTTCAATGCTATTTTTTAGTTGGTTGAGAAGAGGGGTGGTATTGCGAGGCTAGAGCCTTCTATGATACTACTTCAAGATAATACCTTACTATTAAATATTGTGGATATTAAGCCCATTAATGACCATTTTACTTAGAGCAATCAAAGGATTGGGAATAACTGTATTGCAGAATGACTTGATCAATTTTTGGTCTCTTGCTACTGGGTTGGTTGGTTGTGGTGTTCTAGATCATAAATTTTGGATTGGAGGGGTTCAAATCATTGGCCTATCAAGCTGGCTATTTCTTTAGCTTGAGTACCTCGATCTCCTACTTTTAAGTTCTAGCTAATGTGGTTGCATGACTCCTCTTTCAATGACTATATTGCTGAGTGGTGGAGATATGGTAGACCTGCTTATGGTACAACAATGTATACTTTTGCTAAGTTAGTTCAATTTATCAAGTATCAGCTTAAACATTAGAATCGTCAGTGCTTTGGAAACATTTTTTATGAGAAGATTTTTGCCCAAGCTGAGTTGGATGGTATTACAAGGTTGATCATAGAGGATGGAATGAATGAGGACTTGCTGCGGGAAGAGACTAGGGCTTTGAAAGCACTGGAAGAGTGTGAGCTATGAGAGGAGGTCTTTTGGAAACAAAAGGCTTGAATTGAGTGGCTTCAAGAAGGGGATAAAAATACTAATTTTTTCCTCAACTCGATGAAAGCCAGGAGACATGGTAATTCTATTTTTGCTCTGGTGAATGATAGGGGTGAAACTCTTTCTTCTTTCCATGAAATTACATGGGAAACTAAGCAATATTTTACTTCATTATTCAGAGAGGACTCGCAAGGGGGTTTTGATGAGGAAGCTCAGATTTTTTCTTGTATCCCTTCTTTGGTTTCTATGGAGATGAATGAGTATCTTATGAGTAATATCACAATTGAGGAGCTGGAAGGGATTGTGTTTCAAATGAAGAGGGGGAAATCTCCTAGCCCTGATGGTTTCACGATTGAGTTCTTTCAAAAAAATTGGGAGATTAGTAAGTTGGACTTGTTGGTAGTTGTTCAAGAGTCTCATAAGAATAAATAGATGTTATGGGCCTTGAAATCTACCTACTTTGCTCTCATCCCAATGTGTGAGGGGGCAGATAGGTTAAGTCAATTTTGGCCTATCTCCCTTTGCAATGTGATTTATAAAATTTTATCTAATTTGATTTCTAATAGGTTGAAAAAGTGGCTTAAAGTGTTGATTTATGAAGAATATAGTGGTTTTGTGGTAGGACGTCAGATTCTAGATGGGATTGTCATTGCAACTAAAACCATTCACTCTATGGCCAGCTCTAAAGATAAGGCAATGTTCATCAAGCTTGATATGGATAAGGCTTATGATTACATTCGATGGTCCTTCCTTTGGAAGGTCCTAGGTGCTTTTGGTTTTGGGGATGATTTGCTTTATTGGGTTATGAGTTGTGTTACTTTGATATCCTTCTCTGTGTTAATAAATGGTGAGCACTCTGAGATTTTTGGTGCCTCTTGAGGTCTGCGGTAGGGAGACCCCCTCTCTCCTGACTTATTTATTATTCTTATTAAGGGTTTGGGATGCTTGATGAAAATGAATGTGGAGTTAGGTTTCATTCAAGGGTGGGGGGTGGCGAGGTGGTCTACCTTCACAATCCCAGTTACAGTTTGTGGATGACACTACTTTGATGGGTTATGGCTATAATTATAGAATCTTCAAATATACACAAGGTGTTTGATGTTTTTTCCTTGTAGCTTCAGGGCAATTGATTAATGAAGATAAGTCTTCCATCTTTTTCTTCAATACTACAGGTTCTATTCAGAAAAGAATGGCTCATATCTTGAGATTCCAGATTGGGGTGCTCCCTTTGACCTATCTTGGTATTCCCATCTCTATTGGAAGACTTCCCAGGGAGTGTTTTTAGAATATGTTGGATAAATCTCCATGTGAAATTTAATCACTAGACCCATCACTGGATGTCCTTTGTAGGTCATGTTCAACTGCTCAAATTTGTGGTGTTGGCTCTCCCCATTTATAGATGTATGATTCAGGTGGCTCCTATGGGCTTTGTTAAGGAGTTGGATTCTTTAGCAAGACAATTTTTATGGGTTGGTAGCTTAGTGTCCTCTAAATGGAGCCTTGTCAGATGGGACATTGTTTGTATATTGAAACAACTTGGTGACCTTGGGTTAAGGAAGTCATCACTGTCAAGCATGACATTGGCTACTAAATTGTATTGGCAGTGGTGTGTGGAGAAGGATGGGATCTGAGCTAGGGTATTGATGTAGAAATACTTCTTAGGGATCCCTCAAATTGATATTCCTCATTATCCCCTAGTGGGGAAAGGCTTAGTGATTTGGAGTACACTCAAGAAAGGCCACTACTCTAATTAAGGGGAGTTTATTTTAGATTTTTATAAAAGGGACTAAAGCTCATTTTTGGTCTGATTCTTGGGATGGCTTTCCTCTCATTGTGTCTTAGTTCCCTAATTTGGTAAATCTGTTGCTAGAGGTTCTATGATGTAGGATGGTCAAGGGTGAGTGACTTCAATTCCTCTTCTTCTCATAGATAGATGGTGGTGGTGAGATGGAAGAAACCTGAGGAGTGGCCTATTTTGGTATGGAGGAAGAGTGTACTGAGCTTCATAGCATCCTTTCTCATAGGTGTTTTATCTCCCTCCAGGAAAGGGATGTCCTTTCTTGGTCTCCTAATCCTAAGATTATCTATATTATTGCTTCTAGATATCAGGTTTTATTGTTTCAATAGCTGGATGGGGTAGAGGTTCACTGGGTGGAAGAAAGCGTGTAATAAGCTTTCTTGGCCGAAGTGTAACCACTTTATTTTGACTTTGGCTTGGAATAGATGCTTGACATGGGATAAGCTTCAAAAGAGGGGTTTTCAAGGTCATTTAATGTGTGTTTGGTGTGGATGTGGAGAGGAGGATTCCTCCCACTTGTTTTTCCAGTGTACCGTGACTTGATAGCTTTGGCATTTTTGGTGGGAGGTTTGGAAAAGACCTTGTGTTCATGCATCCTCCCTGGAGAATTTTTTGAATAGTCTGGGGAGACCTCCTTCGATGGCCTCTTTATTACAAGATGTATGGTATGTTGGGGCCTTCTTTCATACTCTGGCAGATTTGGTTGGAATGAAATTGAAGAATATTTCAAAGAGAGAAGTTGTTTATTTAACAAGTTTGGCACAAAATTATGGGCATGATTTAGGAGACAGTGGAAGCTAAGTGTGAGGTGGTGTTCCCTTCAGCAAAAGAGGATGCTGAGTTAGTGGATAGATTGGGTATTCAATGGTTGTCTCTAGCTTCTGATTATGTTAGGAGAGGAAGGCGGCTGAATAAGAAAATTCAAAGGGGGGAGTTAGCTACCCCCTCCAGCTGGCATTTTGAAGCTCAATAATGATGGCTCTTCAAGAGGAAATCCTAGCCATGCTGGCATTGGTGGGGCTGGTAGGGACTTTTCTAGATTAGTGGGTTTTTTCTTTTCTATTCATGAAGGAGTATAGACTAACAACCTTATGGAAGGTTTGGTGATTCTATATGCTTTGGGATGGTGCAAGGATATTTGTGAGTCTGACCCATAAGTTTTAATTAATGTGTTGAATAAATAGAAGGTATATGATGTTAGTTGTTAGTTGGAAATGATAGTGTAACAAATTTTGTAGATGAGTTCTTTTATGGAAATGGCGTCCTTTGTCTATATCCCAAGGGAGTGGAATAGGGTAGCAGCCTGTTTAGTTAAGTGGGCCTCTGAGCAATTAGATGGATGGAATATTGATGAGTGGGAGTAGGTTCCCCATGAGATTTGACATGACATGGAGATGATTCTGGTTGAGGATGAGAATGGCATTGGTGAAAGATTAATGGTGTTTCAAGTTTGGTTTTACTAGTTCTTTTGAGTTCCTGGGGCCCTGGCCCTTTGCTATTTTGTAATACTTTTTTCTAATTTTCAATAAAGTTTTTACCCTTTTTATTAAAAAAAAATATTTTAAAAAATTAATAATTATCAAAAAAATCCTAAGAATGTATACTTACCAACTCACTAAAACCCTGACCAGCTAGGCTTATCCGAGGCAGATCAAATCATAATGATAGGGGAGTTCTCTCGTGCGACATTGTAAAATTATCTCTAGAGATCTTAAATTTTAAAATGTTTAAAATTAAAATGAAATGGAAATTCTTTTTTAAAACCCAATATATATCCCTCAATTTTTCATTGGTCAATACTTCAAAGGCACATATCTCAAGCTCTAATTTTCCAAATTCAAAATCGCAAGTGTTTTCGGATCCATACAATGAGATCTTCCATATTATATGAATTTATTCAAATTGTTTTGATAAACCAAATATCACCTAATTTTTTTTCTTTATACCTGGGCATAGTTATAACTTAAAAATACTACTAAATCAATATTACATTACCATTTACAAAGTTAATGAAACATATTATCGATACATAATTAAGTGATACACACACAATCTATATACATCATATTGAATTCATCCTTTTTTGATATGGTGACTACCAAATTCTATCACCGTCACCTTAAAATGGGACATATCATTTGGGGCATGTCATAGAGACATGACTTCATCATTTTCACTATTTCAATTTACAATGGGGGCATGTCAAAAAGGCATGACCTTCACACTTATTTAATACTCAACATCTCCATATTATAGTGGAGGAATGTTATATAATCATGCTATCAATACATACACTAGTCTATAGATTCTCTTAATTCATTGTGGGCATGTTATAGAAACACGTCCTCCGCACGTACATGGATTTTAATTTTATCTATATTTTGTTCATAGTATATGGTTCAAATATATATTTGGATCAGTATTATATACTTAGTACTATCATTATACAAATATTACGCAACAATGGTGCATATTATAAGCAAAATACATGAATATATGCATAATCTATTATTTTATTTTAGATACAACATGAGGCATGAAAAAATGTTCACTCCTATTTGTGTAGACATTCATTCATCTTCTAGATTCAACACATTATTATAGTCTTACTATATAATCAATTGTTATTACACTATGGATTGTTACTATCTCATGGATTATTATTACACGATGTCCTAT
>JARHVA010011541.1:0-47755 GCA_037957365.1 Torreya grandis | reverse complement strand
TAAACATGAAAGGGAAAGAATGAATCTTTGCATTAACATATAGTAGACTTCACCATTCATATACATGATAGGACTGAGTATGGAATTCTTATTTTTTGAAAGAATTGTTTTGAAATAAGTGAGATACATTTATAATTTTATGTCAAATCTAATTTAATTAAAAAAATAAAAAACATATTGCTAAAAATTAGTAAGGAATTTTTACTAGGGTTTTTATGGCATAAGCAAAGTAAGTTAGGTTCACCAAATGATTTAACTTATTTGGGAATAATGGATTTTTTTATTCCTATTTTATTTAAGGGTCTAGATTAATAAATTAGTATAAAATATAGCAATAAATATATTCCTTATTTATGTAATTGTTTGTCTTTTTCACCTTTCCTAAAAATAACAATAAATAAGAAGAAATATAACTTAGCTAGAAAAAAGATTGAGATGGCTAATACAAAGGTTGAAAATGGTTGTGTAGGACTAGGAAGGTGTTGTAAACCTAAATATAAATTTCATTTGGTGAAAGGAACAAGAGAACCAAAAAATGGATGCTTTGTTGTCTAATGTTGTTGTCTGTTCTTACTGCTATTATCCAAAATGATCATAAAGACCTAAAACTTTATAGGTAGTTACATTGTGCCTGTGTGAGCATGCCTATGAAAAATCAAGCACTGGTCATTAAAAAATATCACTATGGAACTAACTTTATCTTCAAATCCTAACCCTCCATCATGCTTGATAAAAAAACATTTGAGTCACTTGAAAAAGAGGGGGGTTAATTTTAAAGATCTACTAAATGTGCAATCCACACCCCTTATGTGGGCATGTTGCCTACATACCACTACTCTGAAGTGGAATCAAGTCATATGCAGTTCTCGCACCTAATGTGCTTTGTGAAATAGTTTTTATGTAGATGTAAATTTCAAATTGATAGTATTTGAGGTGGTTAGGGATTGGTATGAGGATTTAAGTAGGTTTGTAGTTGTGTTGGGGTGATTGTGTGCAAAGAATGGGGAAGTTTTCCTTAGTTATTTGTTTGTATTCTTACTTCTTTTGTAAGTTTGGTCACCTCATTTATAAATGAGCTTTGAGTGGGCTTTTATAAGGAATAATTGGTCATGAGTTAGATGTATTCACAATAGAATGACCTAATTAAGAATAAGGACTAGATGAAAATGACCATTAGGGATTAAGACCATAAAAAATGGGACACTTCTCTATGGGGTGCTATATTCCAAATGGGGTGCTCTTATCCTACAAGCTCAAGAACTAGGGAAACATTATTGGTATGGGGAATATTGTCTGGTTGAAGTGGAATGACCATTTATGAAGGTTCCAAATGAATAGACATGATCAAAAAGGTGTCTAGAAGGGTCGTAAGAGCATGCAAAAAGGACCTATGGATGGGGTGTCATAAGCCACACTCAAACTACCAATTTGGACATTTTATATGACTACAACACTTAACAACTTATTTTAGACTAAATGACTTATGTTTTTGTCAAGGTTTTGTTTCTTTGTGTTTTATCTTATGTAGATGGTTCTTTACTTAGAATTCTTTCAACTTTTTGATTGGGTAGCTATTCAGTCACCAAAACCTACAACATGACATTCTCTCACTCTTTAGGATCCCTAGGAGGGAAGTGAAATATGCTTTATACATTAATGTTCTAAAAGGATTTATGATTCTCAATAATAATCTACTATCCTACACCTTTTTTTTTACACTTAGAGATTTATAAAAGAATCCTAGGTGAGCAAAAGAATGATATAATGCCACATGTCACAATCTCACTCACTTAGCAACTGACAGATTGAAATTTAAAGTATGAAAATCTTTCGGTAAATTAAATAATGATAACCATCTATGTGTCATATTAATTCTCACTCGATGACTAACATGCTGATGTTTAGTGTACAAAAGTCTTGGGGCTAGTGGAGTAGTGATATCCATCCACATGTCATGATCCTAGAGACCTACCACTATCAAAACAATCCAATAAGTTTCTAAGTCTCTATGGTAATTATAACATTGATATGTCACTATATATCATCATCCCACTCATCCAAAGCCTACATAGTGAAGGGAGAGAGTATATCACTCTTGATATGATAGAGAAACAATAGCCCTCTATGTGCCATGATCTCATAATCCCATGGTAATAAAGAAACAAGTTAGAAAAGAATGAACATGGGTAATAAAAATGTGATGTTTTATTAGAAAGTAGAATGTCACTAAGTTTCAAATGGAGGTGACAAAGCACTTAGTGTAAAATTAAGAGAATCTACCTAATGCTAAGGACCATAAAAGGGGATGGCACTTTACAAGGCAAATTCAAAATATGAAAATAATAGAAAACAAATAAAGCTAGGGCTATTGGTGCCATTGATATGCACAAATTAGATGACTAAGTGCATTAAATTAATCTATGATAAATAATCTAAAGGAAATATTTGTGATCAAAAAAGTAAATTATAGATACATTTCCATCTAACAAATAGCTACTAGTGTGAATTTGAGCTCTCCTATGACCAAGAAATTCCATAGTTTTAGATAATGAGAGCCCTTAAGTGTAAAATAATGGAGTCTAATTCACACCTTCTACTACCTCCTATACATATTATATTTCAAGAGCTTATAACTATAAATACATAAGGTTCACTGAAGTGGCCCTCAACCATGAATTCAAAAATTATTCTACTATATGGTAGGAAGTCAACGTAGCCAAAACTTGTGGACCTAGAGATCAACTCTTGAATTTTACATGAAGATACAAGGAGGACCTGGTGGTAATAAAATTATTAAGCCTATATAATATTATGGAAAAACCTAAGGTAATTCCCTACGTTGACCTATTATTTGGTTTATTTACAAATGGCCAAATTTATAGCAAAATCTTGTATTTATGATAATGTAGCATTAGTGTGCCTACCATTGAAAAATAGTATATGCTCCCCCTCCCTAAAATGTCCTATAATCAAGATATAGTTAATTCATGGATGCATTCAAATAATATAACTAGATATTTGTGGGAATATGCTAGTGATGATAATACCTTCATAGTTAGAGCCCTTATTTCCACTATCCCCATTTCCATATTTAGGCCTAGAATCAGAATTCCCATTGATTTTCTAAATCAAATTTATGGTTTCCATAGTGTAACCTATGTTAATTAATTTTTAATTCCCTTATTGGACACCATCCTCAATCCCACCAAGGTCATAACTATTAGTGATATCCTTAGTGCCAATTAGATCAATCAAGTCTTCAACTCAAAAAATAGACCAGATGAAAACTTATATATGATGTTGTATCTAGTAGATGCCATGATAATGATTGTTCACTCAGATTTTGAAGAACCTTGAGAGCCATCAAACGAGTATCCTAAGATCTAGATTTGTGATAAAGTCAATATTATTCATATACACAAATTCAAAAAGAATATGACCAGACTGATCGAGGCCTTCTATCCAATGGCATACCAAGTCATTTATGATAAAGAAATGCCTAGATTGTTTAATCAAATCATAATAAACATTGAAAATATGGGTTATTATTGGCTCTATCTAAACCATACAGTAATTATAATAGAGGTAACTAGGGATCCTCCTATGTATTTACCTTGATTAGTCCCAAATAAGGTGGCAAATTAGGAATTTTTTTCCCAACTAGTTGATTCTATGGATTATAAACTAATAAGTACCAAACAAAGAGCTATCCACCCACCTTCCATAAACATTGGTATGATATAATACACTATATGGGGAAATTTTCATTCAGTGGGAAAAATTAGAAAACACTATCATTTCAAGTGGAAACTTTACATGCAAGGAGATCCAAGGCAAAGGGTCAATAAACACTTGAAAAAAGTCAAAGGAAAGCTGAAGATTGATTATGGCCATGTACTATATCCATCTAATGAAGTATTTATGAATGATTTGATTGATATAGAGGTCCACATAAGAATTAAATGGGTAAATATGTCCATGGTGTTATCCAAATACATGTATTATCATCTAGAAACCATCAATAAAGAGGCCAAGAAAATTGAGTTAGTGCATTGGGTATCAAAACCTCTTCAAAGATTCTTCCCATAAGTTCAAGCCCAAAATAAAAATAGGCTGGTCAATCATGGTAAGCAATACTAGGAAGTACATAAGAATTAAACCAAGTGCCTCCCCACCATCTCATCCCAATGGTCATTATTGAAAGAAACACCCTAGTGTCTTCCCTTCCTTATCTAACTACCACTACTTAGTGTCTCACAACTATAACTCACTCTGAAGACCATTCTCTATGTTTCCATTTACACCACTCATAGTAGTATAATAGGTTATTCTCCCATATTTCATCTATCCTTTTTATATTTTGGTTCCATTTATACCCCTAGTATAAATCATTATACCATCACCTCTATGAATATCCCCTTCCCCTAGACAAGTATTCACTTCCCTAGGTTCTCCCTAAATAGTCATTGCTAATCTCACCTCATCACTAGCTATTGCCCCATCAAAGTCACCTATTTTTGTTTCACCCCTTCTAACATCAACTTATACTCATACTAGACCCCCTTATATACAAGAGGAAGCATGGATCTCCTTCATTTTATGCTCGGATAACCATAATAAAGGAGACCTCATAGGAAAAGTTAGATGGAGGATTGGATAGAATAAAAGGTTCTAAAGTGTTAAAAGTTATAGAGGTGATAGACAATGAAATGGAATGGTTTATTAAGGAGTAATAGGAGGATAAAATAGAGACATCATTATCTAAAAACATTAGTGAGACCAAAAAAAGTGATTTTGGTGATGAATGGTTATTAGAGGAGGCTCAGTCGGGTGACACTAAGTTCTTGAAGACTAGTTCAATCTAAAATTAATTGTTTCAAGACCTAGATGGAGATAAAAGAGATGAATCAGAGTATAAGCCCTTAGATTCTACACATGGGAAATCAATGGAGCTATCTCTAACCTTAAGACCTCTTAACACAATAATGACACCTATAATAATAATTCCCCTAGTTGCTACTCCTTAAGTGATAAGTACACAAGCTCCCCATTATTTACCTACTATTACAACTATTATTCTATTTATTACATCTACTACAACACCTATTTTATAATACCTAGTCAGATCACTTGGGATCAAGGTTGTGGTGACCCCATCCAACTACAAAAATACCCTATTGACATCAATGATGAATTTGCAAAATTTTATCATTACCCCTCATACCTATTCATTATGTATTTCCTCAAGCCCTCGATCCTCTGGACTCAATAAATAAGTGCATTTCAAATATTTGGTCTCTACCACCAAGCTTATATATACATGTAACTCTCACATTTCAAAAGAGAGGAGAAATTTTGATATTCAATATAGATAGAGGCATTTATGTTTATTCCAAAAAATTTGTGCTGCATGGATTTCTCTTTCCTATTTGTGTTATATTTTTTATACATTTTATCTAATCAGTAGCTTAGTTTCGTGATATATGTTATAGATGTTTCAAGTAGATTGTATTTAATTAGTAAAAAAATTATCAATTGAAAATTCATAACAAGAAATTTAGGCTGATATATGTTGTTTTATTGCAATACATTTTCTAGGTTACTCTTTAAATTTGCATAGAATCGTCATTTGATGCATATTCCTAGATTAAGCTATAACTAGTTATCAATGTTATTTGGGATTTTATATAATATTTTATTTAGAAATGTTATAAAAATCTTAATAATAACCTTTAGATAATAACTATGAGTTAATTACATTGTATTCCTCATACCTCTTGAATATGTTTTTCAGTTGTGTTCTAAAGTAACAAACTTAAAACATTAGGCCCCTATTGTTTGTCCTTATTCTAAAACTAGTTAGAAAGAATTCATGTTTTATTTTTATAGATCCTCTTTCCTGCCTTACCCTTCCCTCCATTTGTAGTTTATTTCAATATTTCATGCTTTATTTAATTCCATCTCCATTCTATTCAACCCAAGAGAATGTAAGATTCATATCTATAGCTAAACCATCCTAGTTAATAGTTGTTTCACTCACCGTCATTCCACCATTGGTCACTTCAAGACCCAATACTTGTAACTCATGCTCCAAAGTGAAGTTAATCTTCACCAAGATCCCAAATTGTTAAAGGTTATCTTATGATTATTCTCATGTGTACATAAAATCTAGATCAACAAAGTGATCAACACCAAATCATGAAAATGTAAATCAGATCCATGTACAACATTATTAAAGATATGAAGAAGATCAAGGCTAATATCACCATGCATGAACTAACTTAGATCACTAAATAGAGGGATTTGATACTCAAGGCCTTAACTAGGAGATCCTTTACTTTGGAAAAATCCAAAGCTCACTATGCTAACATGATGCTATATAAATATAAACATAAAGTACCACCATTACTATTGACCATCAAAATGTTTGAAAAGAAAATGCATAGTTGCCTAGTTGACTTAAGTTCCTAAACCAATGTTATGCATAAAACTATGTGTAAGAAGTTGATCTTGACCCTAGATAAGTCAAAAAGAGATGTCCTATAGTTTAACAAGTCTTATGTCCCATGCATTGGAGAACTAACAAATGTACACATCTAGTTGTCATCAGAGCCATGTGTACAAAAATACATAGATATATTGGTCATTAACATTCCCAAATCTTATGGCCTATTTTTTAGTTGTTATTGGTCAAATTAATTGAATGTTTACATGGCCACAAATTTCTCACATGTGGCTACCTTGAAAAGGAGGTCAACTAGATTTAGGTGTATAGAGAACAAAAGATGAAGTACTTAATCATTGAATACAATGCTAAGAATGAGAAGGTTGATTTTGCATCCATGTATGTAGGAGTGTACACATTTAATAAAAATCAAAATATTCATGAACAATATTTTAAAGGTCCTTCTCAGTTATGAACTCTCCATTTCAATAGAGATATATCAAATCAAGGTTCTAGTGTTGGCATAGCCCTAATAGACCTAAATGGTAAACAATACCTAGTTGACAATAGACTATATTTCCCCTACACTAATAATAGAGATGAGTATGAAGTTATAATCCTCAACATAAAATTCAAACTGAAATATAACATCAAATAATTACAAATATTTGATAATTAAAAGTTAATTATTAAACAAACTAGAAAGAAATATCAATGCAAGCTCACCTACTTCAAGAAGTATAAACATTGATCATGGGAACTAATCTAGTCCTTTGATGCATTAAATATCAAGGCTATCCCAAGGGAATAAAACTAGATGACAAATTCACTAGCAGCTTTAGTTGTCAATCTAAAACCTCTCTAAGAATCCAAGATGTTTAAATTATCGATGGAGCTAATTCCTTACCCCTTTATTCCATATAGTGTGGAAAACTTCTAGGTATTTGAGGATGATCAACATATTTTCCAATTCATGAGTAGTTATGGGACCTTTGAATATCATATAATATATGAGAAAGATGTTGATCCCATGTATATTAAAGCTCATACAGAGGATGATGTCCTACAACTGAAAGATAATGCCATGCCTCTAGGGATGGTTTCCATAGAGAAGGTTTTTGATGTAGATCTACAAGATCAAAATCAAAAGAATATTAAAATAATTTAGTATGATTTCATCAAGGAGAATCTAGGCATTGACCAAAATCCTTAATATGTAAACATTGGCTTAAGTTTCAATGATAGTGAGAAATAAAATTTGAATAGTTTGCTGATAAAATATAAAGATGTGATTACCTAGACATATGAATATTTGAAAATATTCAACCCCAGAGTCATCACACATACCATTCTATTAAAGCCAAAACACAAGCCTTTTCAAGTAAAGATAGAGGCTAGTTAATCCAATACTAGAACCTCTCATCCAAAAAAAGGTAAAAAACCATTAGATTCTAAGATTTTCTTCCCAATCAAGCATTCTACCTTAGTAGCCAACATAGTTCCAATTGGAAATAGGAATGGAGAAATCAAACTCTACATTAACTTTAGGAACTTGAATCAAGCATCAAAGAAGATAACTATCCTTTACCCTCCCTATACAAGGTCATTAAAATGGTAAGTGGCTCTAAAATGATGTCTTTTTTGGATGGATTCCCAAGCTATAACCAAGTGCTAGTAGAAACATAAAAAACAATGAAAATTGCCTTTACCACCAAGTGGGGAAATTTTGAATAAAAATGATGATTTTTAGCCTAATCAATGCAATAACAACCTTACATAGAGTGATGGACTTTCACCTTTCATGGAATTATTGCTAAATGTGACATCATCTATATGGATGACTTGATGGTGCATTCTAATGATAGAGATGATCATGTATATCATTTGTAAAGTGTATTTGATAAATTTCAAAGAGATGGAGCCTCTCTTAATCCAAAGAAGAGGATATTTAGAATTACTTAAGGGAAGCTATTATTCCATGTCATCACTAAGGATTGTATCTTTATTAATCCATAATGAGTTTAGGCCATGTATTAACTAACACCTAATAAAAATAAAAAATAATTGAAGTCCTAATTTGGTAAGATTAAATTTTTAAGGAAATTATTTTATGGATTTTAAAATATTTTTAAATCATTGAATGTTATGTGGAAGCAATATGTTAAGATAGAGTGCACAATAGAGGCAAAGAGATCTTTTGAAGACATCAAGACTGCCATTACTTAATCTCTAGTTATGATCAAGTTAAACTTTAATAAATAGTTATATCTTTATTCATTCACTTTACAATGTAACTATAGTTATTGTAATTACATAGAAGGTGGACAACATTGAACATCCCATTGACTTCATGAGCACCAATTTAAAGGAATCAAGGTTTAAGTACTCTATGATAGATAAACATATATATGGCCTAATCAAAGATATGAAACTTTTAAGCATTATATTATGAGGAACAAGACATATGCCATCATCATAGACCTAGTTGTCAATCTCACACTTGGACATAATGAATTAGGCAAAAGGAGAGGTAAACACATGGTCAAAATTTAGGAGTTTGATCTTGAAATAAAATTAAACAAGATTATGAGAGGACAAGGAATCATCCATCTCAGAACTGAGATAGATCCTCACATTTGTATTGAGTAAATCAATGAGGCTCAAGTAGCTAGTGGTGAATGGCACACTCAAATCATCCACTATTTAATCAAAGGATCATGTCCCCTTAAGCTAAAAAAAGAGTAGAGAAGGGACCTTAGTCTTAAATCAAATAATTATATGATCAATCAAGAAGTCCTATATATAAATAACTATTAGGGCATCTATTTAATGTGTTTCTCAAAATAAGAAGTTATAGACATCCTAGTTAATCTACATCATGGGCATCCCTCAAGTAAAACAACATTTCAAATTTTTTTGAGGATGGGGTATTATTAGCCGATAATATTCAAAGATGAACATAACCATGTCATAACCTACCATGAATTCTATGTATTTTTAGAAATGGAGGTGAATGTTTTCATGCCACTACAACCATTCATAGAAGGATGACTCTTTGCTCAATAGGGTCTTGAGATCATTAGGATGATCAACCCAAAATCATTAGCTAAGCACAATTTTGTCTAAATAAATACTAACTATTGTACCAAAAAGATAGATGATGTGGTTACTCATAATTATAGAGTAATCAATGTTATCAAATATATATAAGTAAACATACTAACCAAATTTGGTACTCTATTTTCTTTGGTTTGTGATAAAGGTCTAACTTTCCAATCTACCAAGTTTATATAGTGGGATTACCAAAAAAAAACACCATAAAGTTATCTTCAAACTATTATCCACAAGGGAATGGAGTGTTTTAATCTACCAATAAGAATCTAATTGATGCCATCAAGAAGTTAACATCTGATAAACCAAGGGAATGACATCTCTTATTGAAATATGGAATATGGACAGACTAGACCATACATAAACAAGCTCTCAAGGCTTCAACTTTTCTACTTGTGTATGGGAAACAACTAGTCTTCTCCATTACTCTTAAAATACCAATTTACTAGTTTATGGAAGAGAATATGGGGGAAGATGAAAAAATTCAGTCTAGACTGCTTAACATAGTCTCGATGGAAGACATAAGAATTGAAGCACTGCACAGCTTCAACAAATATCAAGACACTATCAAAATATGGTTTGAAAAAAGGTCTAAGATCAAGGCCTTCAATATTTTATACCTAGTTCTTCTATGGGATAAATCACATGAGAAAAAAATGAGAACATGATAAATTCACTTCTTTGTGGATTGGGTCATATTAGATATTAGAAATCCTAGGTAATTATGTCTTCCATTTGAAGGACATACAAGGTAATAACCTCACTTTTCTAGACAATAAACAATTTTTGAATCATTATTTTATAGCTTCTCCAACTATAGATTCTTTTGAGTGACTGTAAGTGGAGATGTATACATAAGAGTAGATTAAATTTCTTTCTTTCTAGATTTGATTTCTTACTTTCTAGATTAGATTTGTTGTTTTTTAGATTATATTTTTTTCTTTATTATTTTAAATATTTTTTAATTTCTAAATTAAATTTTAGTAGATTAGTTATTACAATTTCTATATCAGTTTTCTAAAATTATAAAATAGACCAATTGATTTCCTATGCTGAAGTTACAAAGACTTTCCAAAAATAAGGGGATGATTTAAAAGGATGGAGAATTGGTTTTCACAATTATTTATTCTAATAGTACTTGACATTCTAATATTGAGGTATGTGTTATGATTGAATTAGGTTTTACTTGGAATGAATGAGTTTATTGGACCTTTGGGATTTACTCTGATATAGTCATGCAAATTTTAGAAATTTTTTCCATTTTGTAAGATAACTACACTAATACATGCTAAAACTTGGATGGGGATAATAACATATAAATATATGCACACTACTAGGTACATATTAATTAAAATAAGTTTTATTATACATACACCCAGTCAATGGTGGTTTCTAACCCTTCTCTTATATGTGTTTCAAAAAAAAATATATCATACAAACTAATAGAATATGGGTGATTAAAGTAATCTCTACTAGAGCTATATATGTTTTATTGGTAGTAGAAAAATCCTTTGAGTGGAATCAAACATATATATATATATATATATATATATATATATATATATATATATATATATATATATATATATATATATATATATATATATATATATATATATATATATATATATATATATGTTGTGTCTATGGATGCTTAATTAATAGCAAAGTAATTCCAAGGTTTCCCTTACTATTTAGTTACAAAATCTAAGGTAAAAAAAAAACCCAATCTAAGGAATGAAAAGTATTCATATTTGTATGTGGAGGTAGGAGTCTTTTTTTAGGGTCTACTTTGTTTATCATTTTATTGATAGAGATAATGTTTTATTATGATGTACTAAGAATATTATATATTTTCAAATTCTTGGGAGTATTTACCCTCTAAGTCACCATTTATTGTACCCTAACACACACACACCCCATTTTAAAATCCAAATATGGACCAAATATTGATTGAATATCTTAATTCAAGATCTTGTAAACCAAAAGTCTATGATGTGGAATTTGGAAAGCATAAACTTAATGTCATAAAAAATTTTTTAGTATTTTTCAAGGTTATATGATAATTAAATTTGTGCTTAAGCCATATTATATGATTCACTTTTTACCTTTGATTTTACTTTAACTTAGACTAATATGTTTCATTTATGATTGAATGACTAACTAGGGTGACATTTTATGATTTTAGTTGGTTATTTATTTATGTTGTGTCATAAAAAAGTTATTCCATACTTAAAATTTTCCTTGAAACACTTTTAGGCTCATCTTATTTTGTAACATAGAATTATTATGCTAACCCAAAACCTAATTAAAGAACATAAGTTGCTTGAGCAAGTAGAGCAATGAGATCCATCCATGTGTCATCATCCCACTCACCTAGAGGTGACATCAACAAAGTTCCTCATATGGATATATTAGGTAAGTAGATTATCAATATCTATCTATGTCTCATCATTCCACTCACCTGGAGGTGATGTAAATAGAGTTACTTATATGAATATTGAGGGTAAGTAGAGTAATGAGAGTTATCCACATGTCATCATCTCACTCATTTAGAGGTGATATCATCAAATTTATTCATATATATATAAAAGGCAATAAAATTAGTGAGGGTAGTCCACATTTCATCATCCCACTCTCCCAAAGGTAATGTCAACATAGTTCCTTGAATGGATATCTTGGGCAAGTAAGAAGTAAAAGCCATCCATGTGTCATCATCTCACTAACCCATTGCCAAAAGAATAAAAAAACATCAAGATATAACTTACTTTTTATAATATTAATTATATGTATACATGTGTCCCTCAGCCACATAATTATATAACAAGACACAAAGGCTATGCCTAAATATGTGAAAAAAGACATCTATCACATTATGCTGACTAGTCAATTGAGAGCAAGTAAAAGAAGCCACAAGGAAATAAAACCCATAAAAATAAACATTATGAAATACAAATGGAAATAATATATAGGGAATATATAAAAATCTATTGTTTCCATTAATTTTCATGAATTAACAATTTAATACATTTAATTCTCAAGGCGAACACATCCAAAGTAATATGATTTGAGTTACCATTTCTAACATAAACACATTGCCTTCTATAAATCAAGTGCACACTACAAATTTATATCTCTACTATGAAAAATACATTATAGAATCTTCATGGAATAAACATTTTACACACATATTTTTTATGGCATCCTCATCTCATACTTCACCTCCATATGAATATTTAATTACATGACTAACCGAGTACATTGATATAACATTTGATTCATTAACTCTCAATCATGATTTCAAACATTAATCTACTATTTAAGATGAGGTAAAAGCATATGATATATAAAAGGCTGAATACTATCATTTAATTTTCACACAAAGGTATACAGATGACTTGTTAGAAATAAAAGTCGCTAGTCTACAAATTGTTGTAATTAAACTAGAGACAATGCCTTGTATTAACCTATTATTTGATTTATTTGTGAATGGGAAAATCTCCAAAAAAATATTATATTTCATACTTTAAAAGACTCTAATATCATACCTAAGTGTAAATTATTTTGAAAGATACTACAAGATCCCCCTGCCATAATATCCTATAGGCAAGATATGGTAAATTCATGGCTTCTTTAAAAAAACATCCAAAATAAGTCACAAGAATGGGCTAGAAACCCAAGTAGATTTATGAATTAGGGCCCTAATTATATTGTCCCCATTTTTATATTTAGACTAAGGGTAAGAATTAACATAACCCTACTAAATATAATTTATGGTTTCTCAACCATTTCTTATGTCAATGAGATATGGGTCCCATTTCTAGATATTATCTTGACCTCCAACAGAATTATATCCTTAGGAGAAATTATTAACTTCAATTTTATTCTTAAAATCACAAATATAGGAATCTTAAAATATGGTAAATTATATATGATGTCATATTTGGTAGATTTTTTGACTGCAATTATGCATTTAACATATGAAGAACCCTGAAAACCATCCACATGATACCTAAAGAATAGGATTTGCGATGAATTTAATGTCTTCCACGTGATAAAGTTCATAAATCAAAGGAAAAGGTTGATATAAACCTTTTACTTTATGGTGTAATAGTCCATATATGAGAGGAACATGCCTAGGCTATCAAACCCCATAAATAAGACTATTTAAAAAATAGATGACTACTAGATTTACCTTGAGTGTACTATAATTAGGATATAAGGTACCAAGGTACACCCTTTGTACTTACCATGACTTGTTTTTTAAAAATTGGTTGAGCATGAAATTACTTCTCATTTATTTGATAGTGTTTATGTTGAGTTATAAAGGGCTAAGAAAACATCCTTCCACTTGGCCCCTCTCAGAATTGGTCAAATATAATATATAATATGGGATAACTTATCATCTATTGGAATAATCAGGATGCATTATTGATTCAAATGGTCACCATTTAGGTATTAGGACCCCAATAATAATGCCATGGATCATATCAAAAGATATGAAATCAAGGTGAGAATTAACTATGGTTATCAGTCCTACAATCATGATCATATGTTCATGAATGTAGAAGATGACATCAAGGTTGCTATTAGGATGTGTAGTGTAAAAATGTTAATGATAGTATCATAGATGATCTAATATGATCCCAAAATTATTGAGGAAGATTCTAATTAGATTTAAAAAGATGAATGGGTTGCTAAACCTATTCATGGGCCTCCTCCTCACACATAAGTAGACATATAAAGACAAGTTGGACCATCTAGGGAAACAAGTATTAAAGATATAATTGAAACTTCCCCTTCACATTCAAGTGTTTTTACTTCTCCTTAATATCCATCTAGTGTAGAGAGACCTTCAATTCCTACTATAAAAATTGGGCTATTTTTTATGTTACCACTACCTCTGTTAACTATAGAATAATAGGTAAGTCTACCTACTTTTTTGTATTCCATTTTTTCTCCTCTTATGTCCCCCCATTATGACAATACAACCAACATTAATGCCTCAATATCATATGAAACCATATTCACCACCTATGATTCCTTTAGTCTTCACTACTCTTCCCATTTTATTACCATTTACTAACACTACAATCCCTTCATCTCTCACTCCACCTTTTATAGGGACAACACCTATTATTGCTAAATTACCAATTAATTAAAAAAGGAAGCCCAAGGCTCCTCCTATCTCACCTCAAAAATTGGAAGTAGAAGGAAAATATGTAGAAGTTCCTAGGGGAAAGGAGGATATAAAAAAGGGTAAACAAATATTAGAACCTATTCAAATTTTTGAAAGTGAATAAGAATAAAAAATATGGGTATCTAAAAGAGAATGGGTGTGCAATATGAACACTAAGGAAATAGAGTCAATTGATGAGACAACTAAAACAAATGAAGAGGATGAATGGATGACTAAAAAGAGTATACATTCTAGAGGAACTAAGATATTGGGTGAATATGAGGAAATTGATCAAGGAGATGTTAGTTCAATGGCCACCAAGTTATTTTTATATAAATAAGGAAATGTAGAGTAAAAAATATAAACCTTAATTTATGGACCATCGTTAAGTTGACCCCATGCTATCCATCTCAATTTATAATGGTGATAATTACAAAAACCATTTCCCACACTATCCCATTTCATATTATAAGTACAAAAGTAACTCATTATTTGATAACTTCCTTGATTGTTACTATTACAAATGGTGTGGAAGATATTATTCATTATGTGCATTCTTTAAGCTAAATAAATAAGCCTCAGATTTACACTACTAGTTTTGTCCATTATAACCCAATTTTATACTATGGTTCCTCTTCCCATTAATATTACTATTGGGGTTGAATATAAATCAATCATAGGTTAATTATAAAATATACTTAGCATTCTAATGACCTATTCATTATTTAGTGGACCCAGTACCCAATCCCTTGAGACATCATTGGGAGTAATTTTTTAAAACCTAGTGTGAAACTCTTTTTTAACTACGTAGGCCACACCCCATAATATTTCCACATAATTGGGAATTCCCATTTTCCAAGTTTATTAGTATATTCCCCTATGTTTTAAGTGCATATGGCAACTCATAAGACTAAATACATCATTGATACACCAACACAAAAGTAGGTCATTGAATGGGTGAAGGCTATACCTCCTTTCCTTACATTATGGACATATTCTCCCACAATGATACATCTTCTAGGTAAATATCCTTATATTCTTATTATTATAGGTAAATTAGAAAAATAGGTTGTATTTAACATTCCCTCATGGATTAAATAGGTGCAACAAGAAGAAACAAGGAGGCAAGACCTAGTAATTTATAAAAACCAATAATCAAATTCCATTTTGATAGATAAACAAATACCTTGAGTAAGGTTAAAATGAATAACATGGTTGTATATGGAGAATACGTCAAGATGAACATAGAGAAGATATATTATCTCTAACAAAGAGAAGAAAATTAAATCCCTTAGACCTGGATAGATATAAGGAGGATCCTTATAGCTTTGTGAATTCCACTAGAGGGGTAATCAATAAATGTTTAAAATATATGACCAATTCATTAAAAGGTCACTAGAGAAGATAAATATTTAGGATCCTAAGGAGATAATAGATAAATTTCAGGGGGAACTAAAAATTTGTATGACACCATTTAATTAATAAAGGCTACATCTCAACCTAAGTTGGGGGGGGCATAATTTAATTATTAAATAAAATGAATAATATATATGCTAAGCTACTTTTATTAATATAGGAAACTATAAATAAGGTGTATTCCCACTTAAACTTAATAACAATAATAAAATCTGCATGCACCAAAAATTATGTCTATACCAAGAGGGATGTCTTGCTCAATTTGGCATCAAGAAATGTGAATTTGGTGCAAAAATTTATGAATAAAGAGAGGTAATTAGTTTCTAAGTCTATTTTTGAGAATCTCATTCGATCTAAAATTGATAGCTTTCAAGTTGAAATTGAAGTCACAGTTTATAGAACTGACGAGGAGATTATGTAAGTATTAAATTTTTTTAGGGACAAAATTATAGGAATTGAAACACTTCATGTAGAGGTCAAAGTTGCATTGGTCACACAGAACAAGTTGATGGAAAAGCTCCCATAGATTTTCAAGAGGTATTTTCTTGAATTTAAAACTATTGAGATCAACTTCTAGGCCAACCATGCATTATATTTACAAATAGAGGTAACAAATAAATCAATATTTAATAGTAGGGGCACCACTGACACCTCCTCAAGGTACTTATTCATTGAGATATACACTAGTTTAAATGGAGATAGGTCCAACATATGTTTCACTTCTAATAATCACTTCTACAACTACATTGGTATAAAATTATAACATATGTATAGTGATAATGTATTTTCCAACTTTAACTCAAGTTATTGCAACAATTTCATCCAATTCAATTTATATAACTATTACCCCATAGTTTTCTTCTTTTAGTGGTGCCACATTAGCACTCTTTTAAATATGTATGTATTTTCATGATTTAGCTAAGTTGGAACTATTAGTTCCTAATTTATTTAGAATATATATATATATATATATATATATATATATATATATATATATATATATATATACATACATACATATACATATATATACATACATACATACATACATACATACATACATACATATATATATATATATATATATATATATATATATATATATATATATATATATATATATATATATGAAGAATTATATTCTAGGCAAACACCATTATACATGCATATTTTACATGAGAATTGATGCATTGTTATATTTTTGGACATGTAATTTTAGACTTTAATTGAGAGATGAGGCATCCCTATCCAAAGCTTATATATATTTGTATCCTCCTGATCCCAAAGGGAGGATAATTTTGACTATTGAAATTAATAAGAAATTATAAGGAAAGTTATACAATTGGTTTTGATGTGCAAATATTGATTCTTCACCAAACCTATGAATTTTATAAGAAGTTATATCATTATGGTATCTTAGTTTTTTGGTTATGTATGAGCTATCTTTTCAATACAATTATTCATATTATGTTATTGCTAATTTGAATAAATTTTATGTATCAATCATAAACCCCCATTGTATATGTGAAAACATAATATTACAAATGTAACAACATTTGATTATATATGCTTAAGTTTATTATGTTATTATTTCCTTGGAATTATATTTTTTATTAATTTTTAGTGTACTTAAATCAACTTATAACAAACATTGGTTTCCGATTACTTGTCCAACCTTTAGCTTAAGAGTTGGCCTAGAAAGTTTTATCTTGTTTGGTCCACATGCCTTATTTTTTGCCTTATCTTTACATCCTTTTTAGCTTTTTGTGTCTTACTCACCTTAGGTTAGATCCATCATATATAAACCTATCAAAATTGAATTTAGATTCATCCATATATGAAACCATTTATGGTAGGAAAGTTTATTCGCTCATTATTATTCCACCAATAGGTTGTTTACAAAACCTGATACCTCATAACTCATGCCTTAGAGTGAACATTCATTAATACATCTTAAAATATTAGAGGCTAGCTCATAAATTCCCTTATGCGAATAAAACCCACATTAACAAATTACATAATACCTTATGAGTCTGAACCTTCCTTTATGTCATTACACACCTACAAGAACCTTAGTGCCTATTTCAAACTTACTAAATATATTTCACAGGTTGGACCTATCAGTTTAAGTCAGTATCACTAGTTGAAACTCACCCAAACTGGTCATAATGGATGCTCTCCCAATAATGGATAATTTTAAAAATAAAACATTTCCTTAGGGCTAGCCCATCTACCTAATGTTTCAGTGGTTTGAGAATATACCCAATTAGACACATAAGAATAAATCAAGGTCTCATTCAAAAGGGAATTGGCATTATCTTACCTATTCTTCCCAAATTGAGAATATATCACTAGAGGTAGACACAAGCCAAGTAAGAATCACACTAAAACCAACTCAAATATAACATTGTCAATTATTACATTCAAATCATTAGCTACATACATACAAAAAATGAGCACAGCTATACAATCAAAATAGGTGGGAAATATACATGTGGCTTGATTTATACCAATTTATTGTGTACTTAGGTAGTCAATAATCAAACATGGGTGATTGAGTTTTGCTCAACACCTTGCACTTTCCTAGTTTTTATAGGTTTTTATCCCTTAAAGGCACACCTATTGTTTCAAGGTAAATGAGATTGATTTATGGAGTTCTACACTTCATCAAGGTTTAAGATTGTATATACATAACATACATAGACAAACAATTGGACCATATAGTCATATTCCCTCATTTATACACATATTATTACTAACAAACATAAGCTAACTTTGATCAAAACTACTAATCTAAATCAATGGAATCAACCCTACATAGATAGAATTATAGTTCTTGGTCCATATGAATCATAAGCCTAATTTTATATGATTTCCACTTATAGAATACAATCAAAGTTAGGTATTCACCCATAAAAGATAAGTAATCATCCCTTGTTTTACTTAATATATTTAGCACATGACACTTGTAAACTAATTGTAATCATTTTCAATATTTTACATTCAATTGTATGTTTGAATGTCATATCATAATATCTAAATTATATTTCTACTTTAAATCCTACTAATTTTAAAACTAAAAAAGTGTACAAAAAACATAGCTTATATACATTTAAAAAATTTAAAATTATAATTGAAATATGTATGGTATGTTAAATATCTCTAAGATAATTTTTCCACAACATATTACATTTATTGTGGGATATGGAAGCTAGTAGTGCTAGCTTCTTATTTTGAAAAACATAAGGTCAATGTCTTGATTTTATGTTATTTGTATATGCATGTAAAAATTTATCTTAATTATGTAAAGTATATGATAGGATAAGAAATGATAGTGAAAATGTTGAAAAAAATGCCAAGTAGATGAGTATTGTATAATTTATTTTTGTGTATTTTTTATATTTATGAACTAAAGTCATATAAAAATAAGATGTATGAGTAGATATTATTCAAATTACATTTATTACCCCTTTTTTTTATTGGTATAAAAAATTATGAAAAAATAAATGATAATAGCAATAAAAACCCATAAAGGTCATGTTGACATGATTTGAACATAAGCCATTATAAAATTTGACAAAAATTAAGAATAAAACTTAAATTCTTCATGAAATTAAATATTCATTTAGGTGAGATTGATATTATTTTATTTATAGTTGTAAAGTATGGATAAATAAATACAACTAACAATGTTTCTACAAATATTGTATTCATGAAAATGAATAGTGTAAAGATAGAAAGGATAAAATCAAGGCACTGATGTGTTTATTTTACTATGGTATAGATAAACACAATAAGATAGTATTGAGTGATGTAAAATAGATGCATTGCAACATGAGATATCATAAAAAAATAACATATTTAAATAAAATTAATTTCATTATTGAATTTAAATGTTGCTAGTTATAAAATCATGACAATGTGGAAAACAAAGTAGATATTTTAATGTTTACAATTAATTAATGTGTGTTTGATAATATTTTCGATAGTTTATTTTTATTATACTATATTTTAGATGTATTTTTATAGAGTGATTGAATGTGATAAAATAAATTTATACTATAATATAAATCAAATATAATGAGATAAAATTTATCTTTAAGATGTGTATAATAGACAAAAGGAAAAACTAAAAGTATGACATAATATTTGTGAGACATACCAACTTGGAACTATCATTTTTAGATCAAATGGTTACATTTTTTTCATCTTTCCATTGTCTATAGAAATCATTAGATTTATTTGTAGATTAAAAAAGAGTTGTATATAAATACTATAATAAATTTGTAATAGAAATATATTATTTTCTACTTTTGACCGTTGCATGAGCAAGAGGAGGAGTTTTTAAACAGGGCATGGGCAGGAAGGATAATAGTAAGAGCTAGGAGATGAAGATGATCCAAATTTAGGAGGACTAGGGGGTGTCTACATCATCAGTTTCATCCCCTAGTATTTTGAATGGATCATTAGGTAGGAGAAAATTAGAGTGGAATTTAGGAATATGTTAGATACTAGAGTGAAAGACTATAGGAAGGCTCTGGAAAAAAATAAAGTGAAAGATTCATTGAAGTTAAGTAGTGGATCCAAAAATTTATGACTATCTGACAAGATGATAGACTAGAAAAATTTCCATGATAGAAAGGCAATTTTATTTTAGTGGAATCGGAGTATAAGGGTTTCTCCCTCCTTGTTGCATATTTTTAGGACTTCAACTATGCTAGGAAAGATAATATATTGGTAGAAGTTTAGAGTCCAACACCTATTTCACCCTAAAGGGAGATTACCCCATTTTGATGGTTGGTTTGTATTGTATTTCATTTGTGTTATTTTTACATCATGATTTTATCCCATGGGAGCCTATTTCATATAGTATGTGGGTTGTTTATTTAAGATTAAAATATTTATTAAAGTTAAGAGGTAGATTTGTAGATTTAAGATTGTGTTTATCAAGATGATGGACTAACAGAATGCCCATGACAAAAATTTAGTTTTGTTCCATTGGAATTAGATAAAAAATGTTACTTCTTCTTTGTGACATATTTACATGACTTCAACTATACTAGGAAAGATAATAGACTAGTGGAATTTTAGAGTCCAATGCATATTTCATCTTGAAGGAAGATTACCCCGTTTAAAGGGTTAGGTCTATTATCTTTCCTTTATGCTCTTGTTTTATATTAATTTTATTCCATGGTATATTGTTTCATATAGTTTGTGGGGCGTTTATGTTTTCCCCTCTCTTGTTGGTAAAGGAAGGAATCTTGGTGGTTTTAATTTTTTTCATCTAATTTCTACCATGTACCAAGATAATTATAGACTAATGAGGGCTCGACTATCTAATTTTGAGATCCAAAGGGAGTATATCTTCTTTTTATTGGAGTTGAATAACATGACTTAGGCCAAATTTTTTATGGGTTTGAAGGTGAAGATTAGAGGACTCTTATTTGAATTTATCTACCTTCTCGACACGATAATGTTGTGGGATTTGATAAAGAAAAATAGAGGATTCCTCATTAAGAAAAATTGGGTTTAGGTGGATGATATATAAATATACTCCTTCCTTCCTTCCTTCCATAGATCTTATAGGATTCCACTTTGTTGTCTTTCTAGAAAAGGTAGATCTTAGAGGATTTTATCCTCACATCTTCTAGTTTTTGGGGTTTGTCTTAAAAATTGCGTGTGTTATTTTTTGGTTGATGGGCCTATTATGAAATGGTAATCCCAACTACCATTATAAGAAGTGGGATGATGTTAGATATATTGATGAAGGGTTTTAATCCAAAATAGAGACAAAGGTGTTTTATGATGGGTTGAAGATTCTTAATTTGTAGCAAGCTACTACTAGATTACTAAGGATGAGTTGGATAGTTCCTTATTGTAGTTCAGTTATTATTTGGATTAGTGGGTTTGAAGGCCCTATATTTTCACTTAAATTGTATAGAGACTATGTGGATGCTTCAAGGAGGAAAAATATTAGCGTAATACTATCTTTTACTCTCAGGATTTTGTTTAATAATGAAAGTTTTAGGGAATCTCTACCAAAGTGTGACAATTATGGTCTATACTTTATGTTTTTTGAAGATTTGCCTCCCTTGTTGATAAATGGGTGTGTATTATCACTATTTTTTCCTCCTTTGTGTGGAGGATAGGTGGATGTTTCAAAGAGGTAAATGTTTAGTGGAAGATAAATTATTTTTGGATGGATTTTGTTATGTAATAGAAGTTTCAAGGAAGCTCTATCAAAAAGGGATAGCTATTATCTATATTTTTTATTTGTTGAATAATTTCCTTCCTTATATTGAAAAGTTTGTGGGATCCTTCAAACCATATTTTCATGGTTGTGGGATTCATCAAACCCTCTCATTGTTTGAATTGCTATGGTTATGGGATCCTTCAAACCCTCCTATTGTGCCTGACATGGTTATAGGACCCTTAAAACCCTCTCATTGTGATTTGTCATGGTTGTGGGATCCTTAAAACCTCTTGGTTATGGGACCATTTTTTAAAACCCTCATTCTTTGTTGTGAGTCCAATAATAAAAAACCTCACTTGTCTAGTTCATATCTCCAATTTCAAAAGTATTTATCCTATTTAACAAAAAATAAATTTGTAACTATATCCATAAATTAAAATAATTATCTTATCATTATGCCTAGATGCAATCTAGTAGTCATATTATAACATAACAATGGAAAATATAAAGTAATCTAAAAAAACACATCATATAAAGCTACAAGATACACTGATATTATGTATTTGATAATAAGTACAACTTCTGATGTAGTTATAAATCATACTTCATAATGAACACATATAGTTAAGTAAATTTATCATTTTAAAATCAAGGATGATGTCATTGATAAATGTATGGCATTTTTTCAAATACTAAAATAAAAATCATGACTTGCAGATGTAGAACACATAGATACTTATCTATGTAAATAGAAAAAAAACATAAATTCTTTGTAAAAATTAATAAAATATACTAAATAATATTTTTATTTTCTTGTATCTATGTAAGTAAAATTATTTAGAAGTTACCTAGAATTGTTCAATTCATATATAAGTGAAACCTTTTCATTGGTCATTTCACAATGTCTTTTCTAAGCCAAAAACAAAAAAAAAAGTAAAAAGTAAATAAAAAATTTATAGAGAAGGAAAATATTGAGAAAGTAAGTATAAATTTAAATCATCCTAAGCTTGATTGATTCAAATAATTAATGACAGAGATTACTAAAACTAAATCATTAACATAATCCATATCACATTTAAGATTTATTGCAATAAAAATAAATATTAGATTCATTGAATGATCATGAATTATGTCAATATTTATAGAAACATATCTATATATGAAATTCAAAGCCAAAAAATTAGAGTATGGGTGTTCTTTTTAGAATATGAACACCAATTGATTTTTGGTTTTATAATCATTATTGAATGACAAGAAAAACAAGGCTAAAAGGAAAAGAAAAAATATAAAAAGTTCGTGTTTTTTGTTCAACAATGATATTAATGCAATAAAAATGTTATATTAATATTCAAGGCAATCTACATATATGATAAAAAAAGACATTGTGAAATATTTTTTGTTTAAAAAATGAACAACAAATCATATTAAAATACATATTTGGATTGATTTGTGTTGAAAAAAAAATGTGAAAAATATGACATGGCTTGGAAATGGACACCATCTGTAAAGACAAAAATACAAAGTCAATTTACAAAGGAAGTTAAAATATTTTAGTAAAAAGAACAATTTGTTTGCATGATTAAAAAAATAAAGAAAATAAAATGAATATATACTTTTTTAAAAATAACTTAAATTTTTAATGATGCATGCAATAACATTGTTTATTATTAGTGTGAAAGTCCCACTGATCTTAAACTGACACAAGAGAATGACAATAGGCAAAATAGTTTTTTTATATTCTTCAAATTAAATCTCAGTAAGTTTTGGTAAAAGTTTGTGAATCAATGGTTGGTACAAAGTAGATTTAAGTTTATTTTCATGTTTTTGAATACTAAATTTTAATGAATGTTCATAATTAAATGTTGTGTGCATGCATTTTTCATAATAGGAAGTCTATTCTTATTGAGATGCAACTATGATAATCTATTATGAGCATGAATTTTATATTGGTTGAAATAGAGACAAGTAAATGTTTGTGGGTTTTAAAACACCTATAATTTGAATTTTAACCACATAAAAAATAGTTATACGATCAACACAAAAATCAAATGAAATGATAAAAATCTTAATATATTTACAATTTGTAAATCATAAAAATATTTAATTCATTCTTTAACACTTGACTTTTCAAGAGCTTGAACATATTTTTTTGTTAATTATTCATTGAATGCATCAAGTAATGAGGCAAGATTCATGTGTATTGTTTGAGCTCCATTTTAACCTATCCTAATATTTTTATTGAAGAAAAACACTAGCATAGTACCTGATGATAGTTGATATTGAATTTTGTGACACAGTTCTTCATGTTGACTAACCAAAATATGGTGGGTATGATGTCAATGTCAGAACTTGATTATTTATGTTATAATTATTTTTATTATTATAGTAATTTTATTTAATTTATTTATGTCCTAGATTAATTTTTTTGTCAATTATGAACACTTTTCAAGTATGTCCTAAAAATAGTTAAAAATGCCAATTAGAGTCCAATTCACTTAATGTGTACTTAATTGAGATAACATCCTTATAAATTTATCCCCAATATGTGGGGTGAAATTTATAAAGTTGAGTGAACTAAATTTAATATCATTCAAAGTCAATCTTATATTTATAGAGGTTTTCGGGTGCCTAGCTTGTCTAGTGTCCATATTTCACTTATTTGTTGGAGAGGCATCTTTCATGATAAACATATCTTATCAATGAGTTAAAATTACTCTCTTAAGTCTAATTTCAATTATATTAGTATAATTTAAGTTAAATTAAGTGTTCTAGGATTTATATTTATAGTTTTCACTTTTCATGCTTTGTCATGCAAGTTCTTTGTAATTGGCTAATTTTAGCCTAGTTTGTTAATAAAAGATGGTGAAAAAGTGTGGTTCCATAATTACTTTTTGGAAATTATTTTTTATTATTTTATATTTAATTTTAATTTTAAATATTCAAAAAATAAAAATATCAAGATTAATAATCCTAATTTTAATCTATTTAGTGCATATTTTGTCATCAATCACACTTATAACAATACTAGATTAACACCTAATAATTTTGGGCTAGATTGGATGATCACTAGCTTCATTTTCAGATTAACTTAGAGCTAATTTGTACTCCCTCCATACTCAAAATATTCAAAGTACCTATGATTAATTTTAATATATTTTATTAATACAAGACATATAAAGTGAAAGACAACATTTATAAAAAGTTAATTACAGTTGCAACATCGTTGTCTATGTTAGCCTCCTTGACAGTGGTACTAAAAATAAAACTGTTTTGATTGGATGCACTAATAAGAGTTCCAAATGATCCAAAAAAGTATTGAATGTTTGCATCTAAAAGTAAATGATTTTTTTTATCTGGTAGGAGGATATGATTATTGTTAACATTGGGTACTTTTTTAATTATCATTTTCACAATTAATACTATACAAAATTCAACATCCCATCTTTAATATTGTGAATTCATTAAGAGTTAAGTTATTAATTTGGACACTCTTTCCCAATTATAATTTTGGCACAAATTTTTTTATAAATTAACTATTAATGTTAATGGTTATTATCATCTCACCATGTCTATCAAAAATATCAACATGTAAAATTTATATTTTTGTAGGTGATACATTGCTTTTTTTAGCAAGTCCATAAAGCACCAACACATCACCTTCAAAACATGAGAATATTTTTTAGCAAAAAGATCAAGTATCAAGGTTCAGGTAGTTTTTATTGGTTATAATTTAGGGATGAAAATAATAATTTAGAAACAAAATAAATTAGATAAAACTAAGTTTAAAAAATAACAAGTGTTATTTTGGAAATTGCTAAGAGATATGTAATATAACTTTCAAAAATATAAAATAAAACCATTTGCATTTTTCTTGTTGCATGGTGATTGTGCTAGATTGAGCATATTTTGAAGATACCAATTCAAGTTCATAGTTTTTTTGAATGAAAAAAACATAAATTTGTAAGATGTAAAAAAAATGACTTATTCAAAAAGTGCCAAAAAAAAGTTGTTTTGTAATCACTATTTGAAAGAGCATTAAAAAATTCAACACGTATATAATATGACCATTTTATTATTGTAATTTTTTCAATGTTTTTATTGGATTAAATTATTTTGAAGTAGATCCAAATATTTTATTTTTTTATTAAAAAGAATAGAATTCAAATAAAGTAAATATCAATAACTATACTAGTTTTTGTGTCTTTTGTTTTATGAAATAGTATTTTCATTTTTTTTAAATTTCAAATCAGATACTTATACAAACATGAATTGGTTGTTTTTAGCTTGTTTTTTTTTCCTCTCAATACATTTTGGAATCCATTTTAATATTTTTAAAAACTCCTTATAAAAAATCAATAAAGAGAAAGGTGAAATTAATTCTTTGGTACCTTTTCTGCTTATACCAAAGGAAAGCAAAAGAAAAGACTCAAAAATCACTTAAAAAATATTCTTTGGTACCTTTTCTGCTTATGTTTTTACTTGTAAGTTTATATTTTCATATGTCATTTTTAAACATAATTAAAATAGAAGGATAATTAGTTCAATATGCATGTGTTTGAAATATTTGTAACTATTTTTTATCATGATTAGACCATATTTTATCAATATTTTATTTTGATAAATATATTTTTATTTGAAGACATAAATGAAAGTTTTGGTTTTATATTTTTTGATTGAGATAGTTGGTACTTTTATTCGATGTAACCATATTGCCATTGAAGTCCCCTAGTATGAATATACAAGTGTTTAATTGTGTGTTTGACAATGGTAGGTCAATATTTATAGTAATATATGAAAGAGATGCACTTTGTGAATCATATTTATTAATAATTGTGAATGTCTCTCCATGGAAAATTATAACAACCAACAATTATTATACATATGCATTTTAAAAATCCATTTTTCTTAAAATAGAAATTTGTTTTTTTCTCACAAATATTTATCCCATGAACATAGTTTGTTAAGACATATTTAAAGTTAGTGAATGAATTTCATATTGCCATAGAAGAAATATGATTTTCTTGAAAGCATAATATATCATATTTAATTAATTCATAATTATGTATGATGCATTATTAATGAGATTGAAGACTACCTATTTTGAGTGAATAAAAAATAATAAATGATTGAAAGTCAATAAAATAAAAATCATCATTTTGAAAAAATGGTATGGAACTGTAGGATCAGATGGTGTTATCTTTAGGAATTTTCCACTAAGATATTTTATATAGTTTAAACCTATGTGTATCATATTGATTATAGATTTAAAAAAATAGTTTTTGGATGCATTATTTGTTTAATTGATATAATTTTACACATAACATCCAAAAGTTGTATGAAATTATTTCTCTATCTAATTTTGGATTTTTAAAAATGAGGAAACCATGCACATGATGTGTTTGGTAGAAATCACCAAAAAGAACTATGTTAACATTTCCAAGATGTTTGATATGAAAATGTTTTAAATTATGTAAAATAATTATCAATAAATAAATTAATCTTGCTTCAATTAGTGATATTTCATCCATGAGAACAAGGCATAGCTATTTATAATGTTTTGATAAAACATCTAATCATTTTATACTCAATGAAATGAACTTTGATTTATTAAAATGTAACAAAAAAAATAAATGCAATGTTACACCTCTTGCATTATGGGTTTCTTTTATTGCATATGCTAATATCAATCCATTTGGTTTCAATAGATCATCATCAAGGAAATTATTATAAATATAGACAAGTGTTTCATATATAACTTTTGTTATGAATGTCTTGCCTATGCTTGCACCTCCAATAAATAAAATTCATAATGGATTTGTCAAGTAATTATGTTTTTTAAACATAATGTATTTTAAAATTGCTTGTTATTCTTTATTTAAGTGTATTATTTGTGAATAATATTGTATATTTATTTATATATGTTGATGTTGTATACATAGAATATTTTTGGACTTTATCATTTACCTAATCTATCTCTCTTATAGTAACATGCCAAGTTTCAATCTATCTGAGTGCATACCTTAAAAGGTGCACCAAAAAATGGGTGGGTAGACCATTAGTTCTTTACGAGATACATTATTATTTAATATATCATGATTTAGTCATATAAAATGAAAATTTTGGTCATTTGAGTATGGATAAAGATGTCTAATCCATAGGTCCTCCTACTTGCTTGCACAACCCTTTTAGGTTTTGCTTTCATTGATTCGCAGTCATCCAAAAACTTCTAAACTTAACCCTTACAAACCCAAGTATATCTTTGAGGCCTAGATCTATCCCCCTAAGTCTCATTCCCTTTGGATAATAGTGATGAACTTAGATGAGAGCACTGAAACCTAGGGTGTTATTTTTGGCACTGTTGTCTAAGTGTAAAATTGGTCCTAACAGTCATATTTTCCTTGAATACTTATCATAATTCATGTTGGCCTAACATGAATTAATTTAAACCACAATCATTAATATCCCTATAAAAGGCCATTCAAATTCCATTTAGAAGGGTTGGCACTCATTAATAAGAGAAACAAGAATACAAGCAAGTATATTCAAGCACTTTTCCCTATTCTCTACATATAGCCTTCCAATATTATTCCAATATTATTCAGACCCTTACACAACCCCTAACCATCTAAAATACACCCAATTTCACATCTAGTTTCATTTTCATATATAATTGTACCAAACACTTGAATGGGAGACCTACATTTACTTGATCCCTCCTTGGAGTATTGGTATGTAGGTAGCATGCCCACATAAGGGGTGTGAAGTGCATCTAGTGTATCCTTTACACACAAACCCCTTCTCTCTCATTTCCAATTTGCCATTCAAGTTCAAGCACAAAGAAATATTATGGATTTGAGTATTAAAATAGATGCACAATGAGATTCATAGACTTTCAGGCTTTAATATTCATTGATAAGGTAATACAACCCTATTGAGCAGAACCCAAAAAACTTAGATCACCTAGACAATAGTGTCAAAAAAGGACTATAGCACTGAACAGTAGGGTGTCCCACTTTTAGCACTCCCATCCAATCCAAAAACAAACTCTAGGATCTTATTTATGATAGTCCCCTAAGCCTACATTGAAAATTTTAGACCATGCAACATATATCTTAGTTAGTTTCTAGCTAAGTTTGATTTTCTCTTTATTATTACTATTTTTAGAAAAGGTAAAAATATAATCTATTTACACAAATCAGTGGATTAATTATTGTAAATTATTTAATGATTAACCCTACTCAAACCTATTTATTTAATTAGGAATAAAACTCCATTATTCTAAAAAATAATAAAACATTTGGTGAACCTAAATTACTTCAATTTTTTGCCAAAAAACCCTATAAACCCTATGGTAAATTATTTATGGTTTTTTTTCCATTTTTTCCTAATTTTTCCTATATTTAAAAATAAAAAATCTACAAATTAATTTCAAAATTATCATATATTTTGTTAAAACTGTAGTTTACACATACTAGGTCCTTTTTTGCATACAAACACATTCCAAACACTAGGAAAAATATATTGCTAATTTTAGAAATATATTTTTTTTTCCTAATTTTTTCAAGAAAAATTATAAAAATATTCTATAAATTCATATAATTTTTTAAAAATTATCATACTAATTTTAAAAAAATCATTCAAACACCCCTAGTTGCATCAACTAGCTCCTAGTTATTTTCCACTAGTTTTCCAACCATTTTCAAAATTTTGTATTGCATACTTAGCTCAGAAATTCAATCTAAATTAAAAAAATTCATAGTATTTTGAAAAACTATTTTTGAAAAATCCATATTTTCATGTACTATCTCCTATTTTTATTCTTGAGGTATCACCTTACATCCATACTCAAATAGAAAAAATGTGGCTCATTTACTTACAAACTACTCTTATATTTCTTGTAAATAATAAGGAAACCATAATGGGCCCTATCATGTACATGAATGATGAAGTCTATCATATGTTAGTAAAAATTTTCATTCTTTACATTCCATGCTTATTTTTCATTATATGGTATGATGTTAACTAATTTATTATTAAAAATGTTAATATATCTCTTGCATCACCTCCCTTGGAGCCCCTAACCCATACTGAGTTATGTTGCACGGTCCATTTTACCCTTCCCTAGGTCACTACCCATTGCCAGAGAGCCTAGTTGACACCTTTTATCCCTCCACCTCCTTGACCCATCAATTATCTTCACTCTCCTCCTATAGATACTACTTTTCCTACATAGATACTAGATAATGCGGTTAGAGCTATTACTTAATGTGTCTCTATGCCTCCTCCACCTACCCAAGAGCCCCATCACCCTACTATTCTTACCCATCCCAAGATTAACCCCCCCATATAGGTATATTTTCACAAGGCATATGACATTTTTGACCAATTGAAAAACACTCTAGCTAAGATTTACATGTTAGAACTAATTTAGAAAGAAAATATATTCAAGGACATTCTTTATTAGGCACTCACTCAAACTATGCCTATTGATTCAAAACCTTCTTGTTTTGCATCAGTGGTCAACACTTTAAAAACTATATAAGATTTAATTTCTTTTGATAGTGAGGACATGCCTTCTCAGATAGTTATTAATCAAAATTGCTATACATATAAGTTCAAGTCAAAACTAGTGCAGTCAAGAGAGTTCTTATTAATAGTGTTTCCAAACTGAATATATGTAATATCACATTCTCAAAAGCCATGGATGTAGATTTTGCATTCATGCAAAAATTATATGAGAAAATTCAAGGGTTCGATGATATACCATGATAGACATTGGAAAATATTACTTTAGATATCATGGTGGGACCAAAAACCATTCTACATAGTTCTAGGTCATGCTAGGTCCTCTCCACTATAATATTTTACTTAGATAAACCTAGATACATATTATGAGGGCCAGTCCTTCTACTCTTCATCAATGTATTAAATTTCTCCATGAGGAATATTTATACACATGTCTAGCAGATAACCAACCATTCATATATTATCAAACTACAGAGTCATCTTTGACTATTTCACCAAATGGGACACCATATCTCATAGTACATCTACCACCTCATAGAATTTATTTTGATTAGATATATAAATATGAGGTTGGAAAGACTAACACTTCTCATACTACACTTATAGTATCACTATTAGCACCATCTACTCCACTAGTCATAATAGCTTCACCCATTCCATCTACTTCATCAGTCATAGGTCTAATACTTATCACACATCCACCATCACCAATAGCAATACCAATAGTTTTAGTTGATTCCATAGTTACTACACTAGTTACAGATACCTTTGCAAAAGCACCATCTTCTACTACTACAAATGATGAGACTTTTATATCATAGTTACCCCTTGTGGTAACATATGAGTTACCATATGTACATGATGTTGATATAGATTCATAGGCTTCTTTAGATGATGATATGACACCCACACTCATAGATGACTATTTGTGTGGATTGATATTTACACCAATTAGCCTAAGAGAGTATAAATATGACTCTAGAGCTCTCATACCACATCCTACAACACTTTTAACATCTCACACTACACTCTCATGATATATTCCACACTCATAGCCATAATCAAATCACTTGGTACATAAAATTCACATGGTTACCTCTATGTATATAGAGCTAGTTATTCAAATTTAGGTAGGCAATAGACAACATCAGTTACAACTCATGTTATAAATATTACTTGATCATGGATTGATCACATTACCTATAGAAAGACATAGATCTATCAGTAGATTGTCACATCATGATGATTTCCCATTTTGTACCTTTTGTAAGATTATAAGCCATAATATAATCTCATGTATAAATTTATAGTAGAGATTGAATAAACTATAGGATCAAGGCATTATTTATATTATAACACCACCAAATCCACCACTTCCACTAAAGTCATCTATTAGTAAGGCTAAACGTCCCAGAGTATAGCAAACATCTCCACCACTAGAGTAGCCTTCAGTTTGCCTTTGACATGATGACACCATGAAAAAATCCTTTGTAGCATATGATGATACTTATGATGATGATGATCTTGAGGCATTTCATGATGTCCATGACCCTTTCCTCCATTTTCATCCCCACTGGGCTCTATCCTTAGATCCCTTCCCCCCACCATCCTAGTCTTTTATATTATCATGTACATATCACTTTCCCTACATTATTGTACATAATTTTTTCTTAGATTTTATTGTACATAATCTATTATACTTGATTTTACATAGATTAAAAAAAAATACAAAAACATTCAAATAATTGAAAAACACCAAAAACATTTAGATTATATGCAGCATCTATGTTTTACATTTCTACTACTATGTTAAACCTAAATTATATATTATATACTATTATTTATTGATTATCTACATTAACATGCTTTACTTGATCTTCTTTGAGTGTGTACAGTGATTTCTAGTTCCTTGATTGCTTCATTTTAGCCATTGAGGGGGCATCCTACTTCTAAATTTGAGACACACATCAACAAACATCTTCCTAATAGGGGCATCTTCTACATGAATAAACCATTCAAGTTATGCCATCATTATACACACACTCTAGATATCATGTTGACAGACATTACTTACTAGATTACATAGATTACCACATTGACACTCACTAGTATCTTGTACTTGTGTACTTCCTAGCATATACCTAGTCTTATGATAAACATGTCTTGCATACTTTAATTATTTAATTGATTATTTATATGTGATTGTACCTTTATATTTTTTACATGCTTTCCTTTCTTGCTTTGTGTAGCTAGATGTGGTTGCATTTCTAGTTTTAATTTTGTTTTTTATGTGTGCCTTAGGACATTTGCCAATGTCCTTTGATTCTATTCATGTGTGTACCTTTGTACATTTATCAATGTCCATTTCTTGTACTCTTCTATGTGCCTATGGACCTTGTGACAATATTTTCTTATTTCAAATTGTATGTTTATGTGGCATTTGAACATGCCTTATATGTTTGCTTCACAGTTTAAGTGACATGTACCCATGTCCCTTATTTACATGGACCCTTGGCCAACCTTGTATGCTTCTTGATTCTTGCTCCATGTTCTTGTTTACTTGAATTATTTTTTTATGGTTTCAATTCCATGATCTATATCATGAATTTTCCTTGCTTTCTCAAATGCCATGATAGACATCATGTTCCATCCCTCTAACTAACAACTAACATCTAACATTTCTAGTACTAGTTTAGTACATTATACATGTTATTACATTATTATATATATCTAGGCATACCCCTATTGATATAAAAATCTCTCTTTACAAACATTTATATATTTAGATATATCTTGTCAAATATCATTATTATATCATGTATTTATGCAACATAACACACTTATAGGACTCTTTTCTTCTGAGGGCAGTCATTGTAGGTTCAATCATTCCTACCCTCAGAAGAGGGGGAGACAAATAAGGGTTTTTGCATAGAGATAAAAGATCCCAAAAATAAAAATAGTAGTATTTAGATCACCCAATTTAGAATCCAAAGGTCAAACCATTCAAAATAGAACAAAAAATAGGGATAATTCTAGACCAACAACTAGTTTTAACATAGGACAATAGTGATGGAAATGGAAAATAGAACCAAACACAAGGGTGTCCTCATTTTGGAGCTCTTGTCTAGGTATAAAAACACTCAAATTTTCTAGTAACAAGAAAAAATATCATCTCAGCTACAATATTTACACATCTAGATTAGTCAAAATTAGTAGTTTTAGTATTTTTTTTCAAGGAATCCAGATATAGGGGATATCATGCACAACATGATGGATCTCACTTCTATTTTTAGATTAGGAAATTGACATAACTTCTAAATCATAATCCATGTTCTAGATACCAGTGATTGGGGGTAATGTGTGTGGTGTATTGGTCTTCTTTTGTTTTTGAATTCAGTTTATTACCTAGGCATTCTCAGTAGTTGCATGCCTTACTCCATCTTTAGGTAGTTGGCATCTTTTTCAAGTTAAAATTTAATAAAAGTTTAAATTATTGAGTACTTGAGTTTTTGATTTGGCTTTCACATAAGCCTAGTGCATCAATTTTAGAGTGGCTTTCATACAGGCCTAATCTCCATCTTTCAGAATGGCTAAGAGCGGCCTAGTTTACAACATAAATTCAGCTATCCATGCCACACTATTATATTTTTATAACATCCATGGGATCCATGAGCCATCTCATAGTACATATATTATATACCAGTATCACTTCATAGCTTCACTTTATGGGGCAATGATGGAGCTAAAGGACCAGCTAGCCTTTGTATTCTTAAGCCACCTATTCAAAGGGATTAGACATATAGCCTAGACATCAATTATCACATGCATAATCATCTAGATTCACTCAGTAGGAAATGATAGAGCTAAAGGACTAGCTAGCTTTTGTATTCTTGAGCCACCTATTCAGAGGGATTAGACACATAATCTATACATCAATTATCACATGCATGATCATCTAGCTTCACTTAGTAGGTGATGAAGGAGCCAAAGGGCTAGCCTTTGTATTCTTGAGCCACTTTCTAGATAATTGAGCACTCAACTCCATTTATGATATACCTTTTTATACATCATGATTTAACATAATCTAGCATTACTCAGGATTACTTAGGATCACAATAGGTTTTGTATTAGTTCACATACCTAGTGAGGTGTATTTGTGCCTTTATCTTCCTTTTTCTTTTACTCAAATTTTATATGTTTTTTTTTATATCACATATAATAAGAACTAATATACTATTTGTTTCATTTTGCATATTCACACTTTCATAATGTGCTCTCTATGCACTATCTAATATTACTCAACATCACACAATCTTTATGAGCTTCAACTTTTTAGGTAAGTTTAGGCACATTTTTTATTTTTTCCTTTATCCTAGTATTTCACTTTGCTTCATCACTATAATAAAGTGGGGGCAAATGTAGTCATATAAAATGCAAAATTTGGTTATTTGAGTATGGCTAAAGACACCTAATCTATAGGTCCTCCTACTTGTTTGCACAACCCTTTTAGGCTTTTATTTCATTGATTCCCAATCATCCCCAACCTTCTAGACTTTAGCCCTTATAAACACAAGAAACTCTTTTAGGTCTAAATCCATCCCATAGGTCTCATTCCCTATAGACAATTGTGCCCAACTTAGATAGGAGTGTTAAATTGGTATCCTATTTCTAGCACTATTGGTCTTACTGGTCATATTTTCCCAAATCCTTATCCTAATTCATATCAGCCTAATGTGAATTCCTTTAATCTACAATCATTAATTTCCCTATAAAAGGATACTCAAAGTCCATTTAGAAGGGTTGGCACTCATTTACAAGAGAGAATCAAGAATACAAGCAAGTAAATTCAAGCACTTTTCCCTATTCTCTTCATATATCCTTCTAATATTATTCCAAGCTTATTTAAACCCTTCCACCAACCCCTAACCATCTGAAATATACCTAGTTTCACATATAGTTTCATTTTCATACACAAATGCACCAAACACTTTAATGGGAGAACTAAATTAGATTTATCTCTCCTCAGAGTATTGGTATGTAGGCAATGTGCCCACACATGAGGTGTGAAGTGTGTCTAGCATATCCTTTACACACTTACCCTCTCTCTCTCTTTCCCAAGTTGTTATTCAAGTTCAAGCACAAAGAGCTCTTAAGGATTTTGAAGATTAAAATAGATGCATAATAAGATTCACAAACTTTTGGGATTTTATATTTCATTGACAGGGTAACACAGACCTACTGAATACAACCCAAAATACTTAGATCACTTAGATAATAGAATAAAAAAAGGCATATAACACTAAACAATAGGGTGTCCCACTTTTGATGCTCTTATCCAATCCTAAAAAAAACTCTAGGATCCTATTTGCAATAGTCTCTCAAGCCTACATAGAAATTTTTAGACCCTACAAAATCTATCTTAGTCATTTTCTAGATAAGTTTGATTTTTTCTTTATTATTATTATTTTTAGAAAAAAATAAAAATATAATCTGTTTGCACAAATCAGTGGCTTAATTATTGCACATTATTTGTTTATTTACCCTACTCAAACCTATTTATTTAATTAGGAATAAAATTCCATTATTTTCAAAAATAATAAAACACATGCTTATATCCACTACAACTCCCTTATAATTGATCCAATAAGTAATATTCCTCATTATATCTTGTAACTATACCAAGACCCATATTTTTTGATTATATGAGCATGAATCAGTGTAGTATTTCTTGATTCTCACCAATTATTAAACTAAGTCATCTTAGGTTGATGTAGTCTGAAAGTTATAATAGACTTTTTGAAATTAACTCCACCTTGGCTAACCTAGTTCAAGGTTAAAGCATCATATTTTAAAATACATTGAGGCTATCTAATAACATTGACTAAAAATTCAAGTTTCATTAGGATCACTCACTATTATAAATACAATCCACCATTTGAATAGAATAGAGAATATTTATTTTTTCATTAGCATTACTCATAATTATACTCAAGTCTACATTTGGAGAAGCCATTGTTTAGATCTTGTCTTAGAGGTAAAAATATTATCTTGTGGAGTTTTAGATGTAATAGGAGGAATCCTTTTAGTCTAGATATTTATTCATTCTTTGTGATATTTAAAAATAAAATATTATCTTGAAAAACACCATTAGCCAAAGGGGTGAGGCTCGACACATTTTATTCAAGGTAAGTATATTCTAGCCCTAGTTCTTTCATTTGATAGATAAAATTTAAATAATTACTATCTCGAATAAATGTATCACTCCTTTTTTGAATCTTCTTTACACTTATACTTAGTGTGGCTATAGAGTCTTTCAAACTTGTCATTTCCCACCTTAGGTGACCTAGGTCCTCATTTTCCTACCATAGTTCCTTACCATTTTTAGTTTGTTTTTAATCATCCCCTTTATTTATGTTGCTAGTTTGACAATACTATATTAGATTAATTCAAATATAAGAGACCTATTTAGGGTTATTTCATTATATTTATTTCCTAGATACCTTAGAACCCTCTCTATTATTGTTGTGTCATAAGTGTTCCTCTTTTTAGGTTTAGAGGATCAATTTGGTCATATCCTTATATATTAAATATAAATGGGATCTATTTGAATTACCATCTTTGATTATATACCTCTATGATAGGATAAGTTACAGGTCAATCCTATCCCATTTCATACATTTTAGTGAAATCTATGTGAACTGACCATTAATTTTTCTCTTTCATCAAATTATATCATTGTTGGTCGATACATTTTCATTCATCCATCATTTTGGTAGACTACATCGATGCATGTTGATCCACTCTAAGTTATGTGCATTTTCATGAACTACATTGATTTAGGTTGATATAGTTTTAACTTTGTGTTTTTTCCAATAGGGTACATCAATGCAGCTCAATATGGTCTTATACTAAGATTTACATTATTTTATTCAGTAAACAAACTATAAAATCCATGTACAATCTAGTTTAATTTACCAAGTTATTTTCTACCCAACTCTATCAACCATGTCTGATATAGTTTTACTTACTCATTTTTTTACTCAACTTTATTAAGCAAATCAATTTACTTCTATATTTACATGTTTAATTATGTCAAAATTTATTTAATTCAGACAACTATGTTGAACCTATCTCATTTAGTTGTAAATAAATTTGATCTCTATCAAACTATATTGACCCTAACCTATATAGTTTTGTGTTTGCAACTTTCTAATAAACATTATCAACCTTTTATAATTTAATTTGTTATTCCATTTTTGATATATTTTTACATAGACCATATCAACCATTATTCATATAGTTATATACTATATGAACAACTTCATCGATGTGAATAGATATATTTCTATATGTTTTCATATTTAAGCATAAGTAAGGAAAATAAACTTTCCATTTTATTAATTAATAAAACATTTCCTTTCAAGTTGATAAGTTGTTCATTTCAATTCACTAAATGTTAAAAATTAGTTTTTGATATATATTTTTAAAGTTTATTTTCCATTTGTTTAGTTTTACCTATAAATTATGTTCCATTAGTTTTCAAACTATTTAGGTTATTGTCTTGAAGGGCTACATGGTGTTTTGTTTAAAGTCTTAGTCTATTATTTATAGACATCATGGTGTGAGGGGTTTATTCGAATACTCATAGCCATAGTACAAAGCTAAACATGGAATTTAGTTTCCATGTGTCTCATTGTAAATTAAAAAATCCTAGGATTACCTTTCATTGAACCTTAGGAAGTCAACTATCCATTTGATTCTATATTGCACTGATTATTGGTTAGCATTAGGAAGTTACTCTCATTTTACCCTTGAAACTAGGTTCAGTGGGATATTTTAACAATACTTCCTCTATATTCAATGCTCTAATATATTGGTCAGACACTATGCTATAAAAATAAAGTATCTTTTAGAACTTATGAATCGATTACATCCTCTTAATGCATCTACCTGATCTTCATTTTAGATAAATAGTTAATAAAAATAGTTAAAATTTCAATTTATTTGTTGCTATTGTATTATGTAGTTTATATTATATTAGCCAACATCGATTTAGTTCGTTATTATATGTTCCAACTATAATGACTAATGTCAATATAGTTGTTTATGTGTGAACATATTACATCGACCAAGTTTGATATAGTATAATAAGTTTACTTATCCTCTACCTTTATTTATCAGATAGTATTTTTTAGGATGAATATAGTTTATTCATAGAAATATTATATTTTTCCTAGATCTAGTTACATCGACTAAGCTGGCTATGGATTTATCTTTAAATTTCATTTTGTATGAATATATGGACCATGGTCAATATAGTAAATTTTCATATCCCTATTCATTCTTACCTCAAATTTTAAATCCATTTACCCAACTCGACAATGATAAAATTCAATAAAAATTGCTTTTCAAACTACTATATCATGTCAGGTTGATAACATTACTTTGTTATAATCAATCACATATTTTATAAATTATTCAATCCAATTAATATCATTAAGTCACTTCTTAATATTTTTCTCACTAGTTTCAATCCATTTAAATCCTACATGGGTTGTTCTTTTCTCCTACCTCATCCACTATTAAATTTAATTATTCATGGTAAAGTTTTTCACAAAATCATTCTATATCTTCTCAATCTTGATATACCCTATATGAAATACAAAATTATGACAACTCTATAACTTATATCACTTTTACACCTTCTAAACTTAGAAGTCATAAACTCATAAAAAAATCTACATCAACATTTTGAACCTCACACTATGTTCAACCTATTCAAACCAATGTTCACACTTCCCTTACTCCATCCATAGCAAAAACACCTAGCATTATCACTTTGCAATGTAATATGATTTAAATAAATCAAAATAATGATATAGATGATTCCCAATTATTCAAGATTCTTTATGATAATACCATTTATACTCTTAACAATAATAATGGTTTTAACAATATTCCTTCTTCTACCACATTTGGGGAAACCAACACTAATGTTTGGAATATTCCTTCCAATACCAATGTTGGTAATCCCTCTCATAATACCTCTAATCAAAACCCACCTATTGATATAACTCAAATCCTTTCATAAATGGTCTAATAAATGACCCTTACGCAAGCTTCAAATAATAATCAAATGCTCCAAATGCAAAATTGTATTTTTAAAATGGTTAGCCAACCTCAAGTCATCATGACTTAACCAAATCATAATTTTATTCCTCCTTTTATTACAGTGTTTCTATACAATTTTTGCTTTCACATTCAAAAAGGAAATGAGAAACTAAGAGAAATGGTTTAGGGTTAGTTGATACCTAGATGAGGTCTTGTGCACTGTTATCCAAACGTCATGAGAACTCCTCTTTGGTTATGGAGGATGACACCTGCAGAAGAAAGAGACTGAAACAAAGAAGGCATTAGATGAGGAGATGGTGGGCTGCCAAGCAAAAGCTTGACCCCAGAAGTACAAAGACTTCTTTAAGGGATGTCAACCCACTGATTGATAAAAATAATGTCTGATAAAAGGCAAAATGATAAAAGATTGAAATGATTAAAGACTGAAATAGAAAAAGAAGAAAATGCTTACCTAAATGCTGCTATCAGCCTGATCAACAAAATGTCAAAAAGGGATAGAGGGATAGAGGAGGCCTTTCAACCTCTCTGGGAAGGTTAGGTTAGGTCTGTGGTCTGGTTGATAGTCTGGTTGATGATGGCTAAGTATAGTTCATAGCACTTAGAAGCAATAACTAGAAAACATGATGAAAACATAGAAGAAATACTTACCTATGGCTTGCTAAAGAAAGAATATTGCAGACTGGTTGTACCTATTGCTGATGCTACTGGTGTGGAAACCTTGTTACTGATGTTTCTGGTGTAGAGGACCTGTTGTTGTTGTAGCTTGCTGTGTGTACCCGAGAGAGAGAGAGAGAGAGAGAGGTTTGAAGATTGGAAGGTTGGCTGCTTGGAAGAATGAAAGATCGGATTGTTGAAGGTTGAAAGGTCGGGTTCAAAGATTGGAAAATGAATCCACACTCTAGAGGTGGAATGTAGTTGAAGGCAACCGACGTTGGAAATACTGCCGACGTCGATCGACAGTTGACAGACGTCGATGGATGGAAGGCAGGAAAAAAGGCTAAAAATAGCCTTTCATCCATTTTCCCAACTGTCAGGTTAGCAGGTCCAGGGAAGAAATGGTTGAAGGTGGCTTAATAGGTGTGGGAAATGAGTGGGATAAGGGAAATGGGGTCTTAAATCATTTAAGACTTGGTAAGGGGTAGTAGAGGGGAAGTTGGAATAGGTCATAGGGTGATAAATGAGGGTATCCAAGGGCAAAGAATCCAAGGAGATGAGAGGTGGCATGGGTGAGGTGGTAAGGGGAGAGAGAGAAGGAAGGAGAGAATTATTAATTTAAAATAAGATACTTATTTTAAATTAATAAGACATAGGTTAGGCATGGCTAGAAGTGGTAAGGGACCAAGGGGACAAAGGGGGGAGTTGACCAAGGGTTAGACACGATTTTGGTGTCTACATACAGATGCCAATGGAAACCTTATTCCTCAACCTTAAGTTAAAAATAAAATGCTTTAGTTTCTTTAAAATAATCCTTTATCTCCCCTTATTATGTCCATAAACATTGGAAACATCTTTCTAATTATCACATATGATAGAACTAAGGATCCTGTATTATTTCTCAAATATTTTTTCAATATTTATAAGGAATGGGTTCAAACTAATACCATTGATAATACTAAAATTCTAGCCTAAACCTTTACTAGAGATGCACAATAATGGTATAATAAACTTCTTAGATATTTCATTAAATAACTAGATGATTTAGTCAATTATCTAGTTATGTATGTTCATTACAAAAATAAGGTTCATAATTTTTTCCATAAATTATGTCTTGTATTTTCCACTAAAATCATGTGATTCATTTAGAAATAAATGAATTTTGATTTTTTTAGTTTAAGTCTAAATTACTTACTAACTTTAATTTTAAAGTTACCATGAGATGTGTTTCTTGAAAACTCTTTTTATAGATAAATGTGCCACAAAGTGAGCTAGAAAAGTTCCTAAAAATAGGGATGATGAAAATTTCCTCTAGTTACCTATTAGGTAGTGGGGGATACCTAAGATTTTCTCAATCTCTTGATTTGAGGATTTACCATAATGATGATGTTTAGGTGCATATTTTTATTATGATTAGGGTTTGATCAAGGAAACATATTTTGAGCATGTTGATGATCCAATTATAGGATTGTTTGGCTCATCATATTTAGACAAGAAAGGCACAACTACTTGGTTGGAAGTGAATATAGATGTCCTAAATTCCCTTCAAAATTATAGTAAGGAGGAGGAATCTGCTTCTGGTGAGGTGACTGAGGTGGATAGAGTAGATAAGGTTGTTGTGGGTTTCAAGGTTTCTCCTTATTTTGTGACTAATTGTGACATGGGTACTATGGATGATGTAAATGAACTATGTTAAAGTGTTCTTAATAGTATTGAGGAATTTATTGATGTAACTTATTTGAAATTGGAAAGATTATCCAAGATGGGAATGTAAATGATGTTGAGGATTTGGTAAACTTTGTTAAAACCTCAAACATGAAAGATTAATTGGGTAAATTAGACCATTACCCTCCTCAGTGTATTTTTATCATTTGGGAACTATTTTATTTGACTATGACTTGGGACCTAAGGCGAGTGGTGTTAAAGTAGTTGAAGGTGGGGGTGTGTAAGTTGATGATAGGGATAACTTAAACATATAGTTGTTGGTGGTCCTTGTTGGGACTTATCCTTTGATAGCTATTAGTAGTTTTTTTTTTGTTATTTCCACTTATGTGACTTTTTATATTATGATAAAATTTCTAAGATTGGATTTTGGGTTATATACCATGACTTGGTATGCATTTTTTTATGATTTACATCCATTAAATGTATAAAATTTGTAAACATTATTCTAATATATATATATATATATATATATATATATATATATATATAATTCTCTAGTTAAGGAATTTCAACATAATTATCTTCCTAAAAATATCCTTAACCATTTAATATAATAAATATTAAGCAACTTCCTAGTGAATCTGCTCACACTTTCATCAAACTATGGAAGTCAATAGCTCCCAAAACAAATAACAACATGGGTTATGATAATATTTTTAGATTCTTTTTCACCACTCTTCAATCCCATTTTTAATACACATTTAGGATATTTTCCCCTAAGACTTTAGAAGAAGCCTTAGATCAATAAAAATTCAAGTCTTTATTATTTTTGAATTTGAATCATATCATAAAGAATCATCAACTAATGTCATTGATATCACTTCATATCAAATTAATCCTCTCCCACAACCTACTGAGGGAGATTCCAAACCAAACAATAAAACCCCTACCCACCCTCCCTTGAGTCTCCATGAACTCAAGAGAAATATGCCACCTTATAAATCCATGAGCTTTGACTCTTCCAAACCTCTTGTAAAATGGTTCAATCCTAATAATTTTTGTTCTTTACATGCTATGATAGGTCATTTAATGATAATTATCATTATCTTCAACAATTAGTTCTTACTTCTTTTCTTGGTCCACATTTAAATATTGATACTATTACTCAAAAACATTACGAAGTCTATCTTAAAGTGTCTCAAGCCCAATTTAATGAATTAAAATCACATAAACATCAACTATCTAATAATTAATGTCAAGACCTTCTTAATTCTAAATCATGCATTAATAATGTTTTAACCATAGTTTATCCTTCCTCTTGTAGTAATAAAGAAAGGATAACTAACATGAAAAAATTAAAGTGGGTGGTTGCAATCATCAAACCTAAAAATCTTAGGTCACATGAACCTAAGGATCACCTATTTCAAATACCTAATCCAAATGAAAAAATGTTACTATGCCTAGTTTCTCATAATGAATTATCAAACAGGGTAAAAATGTAGACACTCAATTCTCACCATTGTCACATCAAAATTGAAAGTATTAACCATTTCTTGTAATAATTCATAAATTAGACCAAAATCATCAAAACACTCTGATTCATCTATGCATGTCATGTGCAATTCATGATTTATGCCAATGTGTTCCTAATTTGGGCATTAACTTTCACACAATCATTATATTATTCTAATTCATCTCCAACCAAATTATGACATAAAAAATTGACATTTTCAACCAATAGTACATGACAACAAATCATATTTTAGGAATTATGTATACACACTAAATTCATCAAGCAACCACACATATCATGTCTTTTCATAGTCCTTTCATGGGAGACTCCGACTAGAGAATATGAGCATTTTACACATTTAGCCATGTATTTTGTTTTATCTATTTGGGTCTTGTTCTAAGCTTGAGTCATATTTTTACCCATTCTTGGTCACCTAAATCCTTTCAAATAGTCATTCCACCTCAGCCAGGTCAGGTTTTCCATTCTTGTTCTATCCCCCTAGTCCACATCATATAGGACAGGAGCACTGGGATTGGACTACAACACTAGAACCTAGGGTGTCTAGTTTTCAATGCTCCTATCCAAAGTCAAATTGAGCACTAAAATTCAATTTCCTTTACAATATGAGTCTTACCCCTTTTATTTTCTTCATTCCTAAGTTTTCTAATGTCAACCAAATGCAAATAAAGCTCCCAAATTTGAAATAATGGGTCTTGTATATAAAGGACTACACAAGGCATTTTATATCTAGCACTTACTACTTTGGCACATTAGACATAATAAAAAATCAATCAATAGTATAACTCAACTTCTTTGCGTCACACGTAGACTTGAATACTTGATCAAGGAAGGTCCTAGGCAAAAGTCATTTTTACATCTATCATGATGCATGTTCCGTGAGGGAGAACTACATTTGATCTGAGATCCTAGCTTGAGGGTTAATGTAGGAAATGGTTAGGATAGTAGGGGTTCTAGATCATGTGATCATTCTTCCCCTAACCTCCTTTTCCCCCCTTTTACTTTTAATGTATTCATTATTTGCATGTGTGTAGATGGATATAGGTATTGAAGACTAAAATGAACCTATAGTGAGCTCTATTAACTTCTAACCCCTAAACTTTGGTACACAGGCTCACATTGACCTGGCAAATAAAACCCAAAAATCTTAGATCCTAAGGACAATAGTGTTGGGGAGGGACTATAGCACTAGACACCATGGTGTCTTATTCTAGTGCTCCTATCTAATAAAAAAAATGAAAGCCAGGTTTAGATTCCTGATAGTGTTTTAGTCCTACTTTTCAATTACTAGCTCTAGAATCCTTCATTTCAACCTACTTTAATATAATTTTTTTATTCTTCCTCTTGTAAAATTACATGTTTCAAATCTATATTTTTTCCCCATTAAACTAGTTTTTTCCTATTATTCCAGACCCTTATTATTTAAGATATAAACACTAGATTCCAAAAAAGAATAAAACATTTTCATGAACCTAACTTACTTTGAACAAACATAAAACCTTAGCTACACTTAAGGTTTTTTCCTTCATATTTTTGTGAAAAAAATTTAATCATCAAAAATTCTATAACCCTGACTAAAAACCCTAGATTTCAAAACTAGGTCGTTAAACCTCAAGCCTTCTTTTCTTACAAATTTTAGAAAACTATTTTAGAATTTTTGCAAATTGATTACTTTTTCAAAAATAATTTTCAAAATTAGTAGTTTTCTTGTGCAAAAATTTAATTTCCAAATTCTAATTTTTATATAAATTTTTGTGGATTTTTCCTATTCAGAATTATTTTTAGAATTTAAAATTATTTCATAATTTTCCTAAATTCTAAAACCCTAGCTAAAAACCCTAAATTTCAAAACTAGGTCCTTAAACCTCAAGTTTTCCTCCCTTATAATTTTTTAGAAAAATAATTTGAATTTTTGAAAATTATTTGGATTATCAAAAATAATGTCAAATTTTTGATGATACTAGTTCTTTGTGCATGTATTTGCTTCATAGTAATTTTTAAAATTCTCTTTGGTGAAAGAAATAAAATGACCACAAAGGTAATTCTTCCTTCTCATTCCATATATGAATTTCTAAAATTTTATTATAATTATGACAATGATTGGACAAATTTGCAAAATTGCACATTAGCTAAGAATGTAGAAAATGATTTCATTTATAGTGAAGATAATGACTATTATTGTAATGAAGGATATGATGATATACGTAATGATGATGGTGAAACACAAATACATGAATCTTTTTCTCTAAAACCCATTTCTTTTATTCCTTCTAAAGGAAATAATTTTGATAAATGGGAAAGATACTTCTCACCTCATTCTCCTATGCACAATGAACCAAATGAACAAATTATTCATGCACTTCCAAGTGAACCTCTTATGGATGATAATTTACTTCCATGTGAACCTAATCTCTCTCTCTCTCTCTCTCTCTCTCTCCTCTCTCTCTCTCTCTCTCCTCTCTCTCTCTCTCTCTCTCTCTCTCTCTCTCTCTCTCTCTCTCTCCTCTCTCTCTCTCTCTCTCTACTTCAATGTTCAAATTACAGAAATATAAACACAATAGAATCAAATTACCAATGCATAGCTCAAATGATACATCTCATGTTCTTAACTCTACTTCATCAAATGAATGTTCAAATGAAAAATATCCTTACCTTAATTCTCATATTGCACATGAAAATAATGCAGTCTTTCATTTATGGATAACATAGATGCACATGATATTTCAATTTCAAATGATAATTTTTTGTATATTCAAAAAGAATTAAATTCTTCTATTACACCTCTCCCTAGCGATTATGGAAGTGATAATGAATATGATAGTGAGCATGCCAATTAATATGAAAATGAGAGTGATTATGAATAATATTACTTATATGATAATGATGATGATAATTATGCACATAGTGAATAAGAATATGAATCTTATGTTTTTAAATCTTCTCTCACTCCTCAAACATAATGCAATTTCAAATGTTGTTTCTACTTCTATGAATGATTCTATTTCAAATAATGCACATGTTAATGTTAATAGAACATCTTCTACTCAATTAGAATGTGATTCACTACAACATAAAGATACCAATGAATCTCCCAAACTACCCCTCACTACAGTGAAATCTAGTTCTCACTCTTCACCTAAAGAGAATGGTAGCCCACATCCCTCTAGTAAGGTCCAAGTTACCATTACTCCTAAGGTTCAAGTGAGCACAACCCATCTTTATGATCCAATTTCTAAATGTAGAATTCCCATGGTTAAGATTACCAATAAAATTCAATGATTAAATGAATCACTTCAAGATACCAATGTACCATCCCAGGAGATCATCTCTTTAATGCATGCAGTTGGTGAATTATAACACCAAGTACATCTCCTTACCTTGGAAAATAAAGCTTACAAGTCTTATATAGATGCCAATGGTCTACATGGTAAACTTATTTTGAAGACATTAGTAAAAGATTAATTTCTTAAGCATTTCTAGCTACCATCATTATCTCACTTTGATAGAACTAGAGATCCATTTGTACACCTTTAGGCCTTTTAGAAGGCTTTGCCATCTCATACGAGCTTGTTGATTCTACTCAAGTTATTCTAGTAGACATTAGTGGGGGAAGCACTCAATTGGTTCTTTCATCTACTCCTTATTGGTTCATTCCAAATATATGATGACTTAGAGGAGTAATTTATTATATATTACATCATAAACACAGGCCCTCATGTTACATATGAGAAACTTACCACACTACATCAAAATTCATTAGAGCCAGTTAGTGAGTATATACTAAGATTCAAGGCTCATATGCTAAGATTGATATACAAACCATTAGATCTAGATATTTAGCATATCTTTATTAAGGGGCTTCACTAACCTTTACTCAATAATCTACTATATCAGACAGAGTCT
>JARHVA010011540.1:0-47772 GCA_037957365.1 Torreya grandis | reverse complement strand
TCAATTCATCTTGTCTAGTCTTCCTAGCTTTACACATCCATCCATGACCTCACAATGTAACATTGATGTGAGAAGATGAAGATTAAAGGAGTGTAAGTTTGGTTTGTCTTTTAGTTTTAAGTGTAGGTTGCAATTGGGTGGAAGTCATCAAATTGATTTGGTGTATCACCTCCTTAGTTTAGATTTTATTTTAGTTATCTCTCAGCCTTTTCACCCCCCCAAAAGTTGTTAGTAGTAGTATTAGTAGTCAAGTTGTACATCAAGGGAGCTGCCCTATCTAGAAGCTCACCTCATTCTTTAGGCTACCAAAAATCCTAGAGTTGGTTCCATTATGCCGCTTAGATGAGGAGAGCCTTATCATCTCTTCAAAGGGTAACAATCCAAGTGAAAATAGGTAGTAATTTGTTTAAATAATGATAGGTAATCATATTTGTCTTCAAATTATCTAAGGTTTCACCTAAATCATCCCATGTAACAATGGAATTCAAAGGAAGATTTATATACCACTATAATTATTTTCCTTTGAAAGAAGCAACAAAAAGTTTGATAGCCACATTATCTTGAGTAACATTGTGAACATAATAAAGGTTGGAAACATCTAGGATGTGCTCAATAGGAGTTGTTTTATCCCATTCTCCTAAGAATAAAGGGATACTTTTAAGGGTAGACATAGAAATGTCATCAAAAATGGGCCAAATTGAGGGGATTAACTCTATTTAATGGAACAAACACTTGATTCCTAATAACCATTTGGGTAATGGGGACAATATCTTATACTAAAATAATAGGATGACTAGGAGATTAATATTTATTTTAAGGATAAGGACTTGTCCTATTTAATCTTAAATTTTTTTATAAGTAGAAGGGCAACTTCAATGAATTCAAAGGGAATACCCTTTATTAGTTGACCTTGTAGTAACCTTTGGCATGAGAATACTATCTAAAACTTTGAAAATTGAAGAATCTTCATCTTCTAATGATGTTGTATGTCTCTTCTTGCTACAAATGCTTCTTATTAACTCCAAAATTTAGCTATACCAAGGAGAATTGGTCCCACCAAGCATGCAAAAGTTATTGGTGTCCTAGATTGCACCCTAGCTAAGGAAGGGAATTGTTCAAGTCCTCTAACTCAAATATAGTCCAACATGGAAATGACCCTAGGCTATGGGTCACCTAAGATTAGGTCAGACCTCTGGAGAAGGTTGGCTTCTTTATGGATCTATCACCTAAACTAGCTTCTTATTAGGAAAAGGGGAGAGATATTAACAATAATATATGAAAGAATGTAAACAGAGGTGATGCACTATTAATTTTATCCTTATAATCACACAAAACACACTATATGATGCATTCAATATTGCAAAATATCACTTCACTCACTTCTTTAACCAACCCTCACATAATAATTTCATAGAAAGGCATGAACTAACTATTGACTTGACATGGGAGGGTAGTTGTCTACTTCTAAATTGACCAATAGACTATATATACACTTATAATGACCTATGATAGATACTAAAAGACTTCATGAAGGTGAGAAAACTCAAACAGAGGTAAGGAAAGCATATATTCACTTAACCACATCAATGAATTAGTGAAACACACTTCAATTCAATTTACAAATGGTAGAATTCTTTTTTTTACTGCATCAAATAGGTGTTATAGTATAAATCTTGCCATAGTATATTCATGCCAAAGAGAGGGATCTTTTTTTAAGGCTTAGAAGCCTATATATATATATATATATATATATATATATATATATATAATAAAGGGATGAGAGAGATAGAGTTGAGCAGATAGAAAACATTGAATGAAATCCAATCACTTTTGATGGATTAGCATTAATCTAAGGATGTTGAGTCATGATCTTATCAAGAAGGAAAAAACTTTTAATATCTTTGTAAAATAATTGAATGCTCCATTATCTTTATCCAACCACTAGGTCTCCTTCTCGGAACTCTACACCACCTTATACTTGATCTACTTACAAGGTCAAATTCTTCATGTATTGGAACTAATAGAACCATGTGTGTTTTTTATTAAATAGATAAAGGTACCTACTTGTCAAGGAAACAACCATTTTGGATATAGATTGAAAACCAATCTCATTTATTGGTTTTTTTATAACTATCATGTCATTGAAACGAATCTTGCTAGGTGTTTGATCTTACTTCGACATTAGTTATCATCCCATTGTCTATGTTAGGTCTAAAATACCTATTCTACCTTTATGGATATATAATGGTGATGTTTGATTCTTGAAATGTCCACTTATGGTTCAACCTAAATCACATATGAACTTTGTTCTTTAAGTATTTGGCTACCTAGGTCAAAAATGGCTTTCTCAACCTTCATCAAAAGTTTCCTAGGTTGACCTTTGTTTATTGGCTATCAATTATTAACTTAAATCTATTGAAATTTTGACCCTACTCACACTATTGATCTTAGACACATGATTCAAAATGATCCATAGATTTTATACTGGTCTAAAGTGCTTTTGACACTTATCATCCCTTGCATTTATCTCTAGGATCCTTTGATACTTTTCACTTAACGCTCACCATTAGATCTATATGCATGATCAAATGTGTTCTATCAGATCTTTGGGACCCAATAACGTTTTCAAGTAAACACATACTATTAGATATTTGATATGATTAAACATGAGCAATTATATCTACCTAGACCCACTAACACTTTTAGAGCATCCTCACTTCATTGATCTTCCTTTATACAATTGAACTCCAAATGTTAGATCTTTGGGACATTTGAATTCAAAAACTATTATATGAGGCTTAAAATTGATCTTTGTGTGCCTTTTATTAACTTTTGTGTGCCTATATCTAACATCTACATGACCATCTCAGATATTTTAAAATCAGATGGCTATTTGTCATAGCTTTAACTTGACATCCATGTGAGCGTCTTACTCTATTGGATCAACTTTGAAGGCTTGTAACTTGAGATTAAAAAACTCATCAAGTCATGAATTTTGTATAGAATATTCAAGGCATGAAAAACACCATCTCTATGTCATCCTTTGGCTTCAATAATTTTCCTGAACATACTTAGAAAATGTACAAGTGAGTTGACTCATTCATTTTTGTGACATGCATGATGGCTTGGTTTAGTTAGACTTATGCTATGATTTTTTTTATTGATCCTTTAAATCTATGAATAATCTCTTGAGGATTGTGAAAACTTGTCCATCATTGTGAATTGCTTGAGCACCATAAAACATATTTGGATCTTTCTCTTTGATCTATAGACTTGTCCCTTAAAGATCAACCAATTTACACTTTAAGATTGCTTAAAGTGATTCAAAAGAGTTTTAAGTAATATGTGATATTATCTTTTATCATTGGGTCCTTCAATAGGAACATTTCTCATCTCCTTTCTCTATACTTGGCCTTTATAACACTATATCATATCTAGGCAAGTTTTTTTATGTAGGCCAAAATTGGTTAAGAATACCTAAAATTTTGAATTCATGAAAATTTTAAAATTTTGGTTCCCACATGGATAAATCTAAATTTTGGCATTAGATTAGATAGGTCTCATGGGTGTATAAGTTCTTCTACATTTTTTAGTTGAATATATTTCATTTTTAAAAAATTGGAGATATCAAATATCATTTGCACCTTAAGTGCACACAAGTACATTGGTTCAATTTTATCATATTTTCCATAACCAAAATCCATTTTGGTTCTCTTTTGGTTTTTAGAAATATATTTTCATATAGATAATATTTTATTCAGATATCATTGGCACAAACTTCATATATTTTCCATACCAGAGATCTTGAACTTTGGAACCCAGTAGGTACTAAGGGTGAGCCAAGTGAAAGTTTTATATTATAACATAAATTTCACATACATATTTTATTTTTGTTATTTATTGATGATCTATATATATATTATCCTAAGGTTCATTTTATTTTATACTTAAGAGGCCAAAATTTCATATATTTTTCATACTAGAGATCTAGAACTTCAGAGCCTAATAGGAACTAAGGGTGATTCAGGTGAAAATTCTTTTTTTTGACATATATTTTATATACATACTCCATTTTGGTTCTCATTTTATTTATTATAAATATATTTTCTCAACAAAATTTTTTTATTAAGATTTAAGAGTCCCAAGTTTCATATATTTTTAGTACTAGAGTTATATAACTTTGGATCCCAATGGGAACAAAGGGTCAACCATGTGTAAATCTTATTTTTGTCATATATTTTTCATCTAGACTCCATTTTGGTTCTCTTTTGATGAATTAAAAAGATAATTTCTCAAGGATAATATTTTGTTTAAAACTCAACGTCAAATTTTTCATATTTTTTTTATATCATATATTCAAAACTTTGAAGCTCATTATGAATTAAGGGTGAGGTAGAGGCCCAAACTTCATATATTTTGCACTCTACATATCCAAAATTTGAAGGCTTTATGAAATATTTTTTGGCACACTATATGCATGGTCATCTTGGATGTGTTGGCATGGTAGATACATTGGGTGTGGTAGAATGCAAACAAAACTTTTCATATTCTTGTTTTGGACATATCTTTTGCATCTGGACTTCATTTTAACTCTCATTTGAAGCATTAGAAATGTATTGAAGCAAGATATCTAATTATGTGGTATATTTTATCCATAAAGTAAATTTTTTGATATAAAATTAATATGGATAAATGTTTCTTTAATAGTACCTCATGAGTGCACTAAGAATAAATTATGTGTTTGGCCATATCTTTTGCATATGAGATCCATTTTGGTCCCATTAGATGCATTAGAAAAGTATTGAAATAATAAATCTAATGATGTAAATATTTAATACTTAGATTCATTTTGATGAGTTAAATTATCAATTTTTTTCTAAATACCCCTTTTTATAACTCATTTTCATATGTTAGTGTGTGGCACATACTATTTCTAGACTCTATCACCCAATGGATAAGGCTAGACAGGCCCACTTGGTGTTTTATTTCAGTCACCTTATTAAAACATTAAATATAAATGTTAGGAAAAATTGAGATTATGAAAGGTATAAATTAGAATATGAGTGATCATTTCATCCTTCTATGTGATATAAATATGAGATTATAATTGTAACATGGTTCTTATTTCTTTCAAGATATGATCTAGCTACAACTTTGTGTGTGAGCTAAATAAATTTATAGGTTTGAGAAATGGAATGCAAGTAGGTGATATAATTATTTATCTTTGTGTGTTTTGGTGCTTTTTATTTTTTAATGTTTTAATTATATTCATAGATAGAGAATCCATTAAAAGTCTACACTTGTATTGGTTGTGTGCAATTCACAATGTTTCCAAACTTTATGTTGTAAACTCCATGATTGGGCTTTGTACCAAGGGTAACCAGTTTGAGTTTTAAGGATACTTTATTATTCTAGGAAAACCTTTTATTCCCATTAAATATATGTATCTTATGTACATTTGTTTTAAGGGGAATAGTTTTTAGATATTTCATTTAAATATGAGTTATTTTAGTAGTTCTTTACATTCATTCCATTGTGGGTTTCTCTCCTTCAACTCAATAATCCTTTCTTCTTCTAGTATTTCTCAATTTTGTTTCATTTTGTGCTTTACAATTCAAATTAACCAAAAACCTAAAAATTACACATATCTTACAAGGGATCTTCCCCTCTCAAATGCAAAGGAAGATCATCATCTTAATGATGATTTCTTTGATTGTTGGCAATTTTTTCACTTCTCATTGGGAGAGTCATAAAACCAAGAAATACAAAAGAGACCTAAATTTACACCAATAATTTATTAACTTATTTACTTATTTGTTCCTATTATTTAAGGTTTCCCCTTTGAATTGGATTATATTTGAGTTTTTATTCTATTATTATAAATACATATCATATCAAGTGGTATCGAAGCATCGATTTAGGAATATTTTTTGGTTATATCTCTCAAGCCATTGTAAAGTTTTATATAAAATTTTAGTGTATTTTTAACATCATTAAAAGATCCCATAATTTAAAAATTGTCCTTTGGTGATCATTTTTGAATGAATTTTTATGTGTTTACTATTTTTCACAAAATCACTCTGCATGTCGTAATTTTCCAAAAAAATTTGATTTATTTATATTTTTAGAAAGCTCAAAAAAATTAGGTAAGGTATTTTTTTCGTATTTTGATATTTTAGGCATTCAACAATCTAGAATGTTCTAGTCAATATTGGTCAACAATGTGGAATATTTAATTTTGTACAGTACATTTTCTAACTTTTATTGTTACCACTCACTCTAGATACATTCCTCTAAGAATTGAGAAAAACTATAGAGATACAAAAAAACAAGTCAATAGTCATGCCTTTTGGACTAGATGACTTTTACTAAGTCATTAATCCCAATGATTCCATTTGTAATCCACCACCTAAAAGTTAAGGTATCATTCCTATGTGATGTGAAATAAAGGTTAATTTTATTTAGTATAATTTATTTTCCCCATTTGTAACATAATTTAATAATTTTTTAGATAGGTTTAAATAGTATCTAGTGTATGAACTAGAGTCCATAATTAATCAATATCCTAAAATCACTCATACACAAAACTACCTTAAAGGGCACAACAAACCAAACATAGGACAACCATTCCAAGGGCCAAAGTTTCACTTATGAAAGATGGAATTATTAAAATTTTATTATATGTATGTAAATTCATGGATAAGTCTCATGTAATAATATTTTAAGCTTCATAATATACCATAGAATGCAATGGTTGGCATAACCTCATTACATCAAGAATCTAAACCTTATCAGTGGCACCAATGGATGATGAGTGACAAGAAAGGGTAGGTGCTTAGGTGGGATGAATTTAATAATGACTTAGAAGTACACAATAAGTAGCCATACAATGGAATTTATTTCACACAATTAAAAAATCAAGATTTGTAGCTAGCTATAATGTTGAGCATATGAGATTGGCAATCCAAACTATGAAAGCAACACCTTATCAATAACTAAAATTTTACACCATTCAACTAAATGAATTAATTAATCATGATTTTAATTTTTTAAACCATGTATAGCTAGGAAAGTAATGGATCAAGTAATACTCATTAAGCAATAAAACTTTACTACCAGGAGCTTCATGCATGGTTAAACTATGAAATGGATACATATAAATGTGACTAATATTGTTGATATAAATGTGGTCAAATCTTTTAAACCATTATAATTACCAGGATATCTCCTCAATAGGATATATAAAAAATAGAAATTAGCATATGTTGGCATTATAACATTAAATGGTCTAGAGGACATAAGCGTGCTAGTTTTGAGAAAATATTAATGGTTATTGAGAATGAGGTTTTAGAGGAGGAAAAATTATCTATAGAGGAACCAACTATAGAAAACTATCATAAAAATTCTAAGGAGGAAGAAAGGCATACTATTTCACCACATGTATTAAATGGGATAAGCACTTCACAAGAACTCAAATTGGTTGGTTATATTAATAAAAATAAGGTGATAGTTTTAGTTGATGCATGGAGTACCCATAACCTCATTGATATAAAACTAGATAATCAGATCAACTACTTTGTGTATCTAGTCTCAAATTTTTAAGTCATGATTGCCAATGGGAATAAACTATCTTATGGGGGTAAATGTCATCATATCATAATCTTAATAGTGATATATCGAATAGATGTAGCGATGTTTGTAATTCTGATTAGGGGATCAAGTATATTTTTGGGAATGCAATGGCTTAAATAATTGAGAACATTATCTTTCAATTTTCAAAAATTATTCATGATTTTCAGTGTGAATGTAAAAATATAAAAAATTAGTAGGTTGAAATGAACACCAATTCAAAATATTATCTCTTTTTAGACACAAATTAATGTTTAAACTGAGATAATGTACTTTTGACCACCATTTTATACCCACTTAACTCATGCCTCATTCCACAATCTTTTGACCACCTTATATCACTTTTTATGTAGATGATCCATTCCTAAAAGTAACTAATGATCTCAAAATGTCCTTATTCCTTATTCAAAATATTTTAAGACTATCTTAGAACTAATTCATACTTCTAGCTCAACTTTCTTTGTTCCTCAAATGAAAGTACACCATTGGACAAGATCAGTCCTCAATCCTATCTAGTTTTGTTAGACATGTCCTCCCACCAAAGAATGGCTAGTTGTTCAAATTAAAATTCATATAATGGATAATCTCACTTTTTTTAAGCCTCATCTAAATTAATTCCCCAAACATAAATATAAAACTACATTTCAAACCATTTTACACACAATAGGCTTTCATATTGAAATGAATCATAATTCTAATTACACAATGAGAGAAAATTCCATATTTTTCCCAATCTTGAATATATATAGCCCTAGTAACCCTGAGTTAAAGTCTAAATTCACTTTGAAGTTTAAAAATAATATTTTAATCACTTAATCATGCAATAATTTCATAATCATATAGCATTACACCAGTCATTCACACACCACCACCATAGGCATGCAAGAATTACATGGATTTTTAACCCTCCTCAAAGTATTATTGTGTAGGCAATGCTCAATATATGGGGTGTTTAAGTCTAGAAAAAATTCAATTGTTAACACCTTTTTTCATTTTGTTTCAATCATTCATATTTTATTATCAAGTTAGGGTTGCAAATGAAAAAGATGACTCATATTGGTTTTCACAACAGATTGAGAGCTCCTGCTTAGTTACACAAGTCACACAAGTGAAGTGAGCATGCCATATTAGTAACAAATCAAAAAAACCTAAAATATGTTTCTATTTTAGTTCATATAAATCCAATGTCCTTATCTATAGATTAAGTATAACATTGTACCTAATTCACAACATCATCACAAAGCCTCCCAACTAGTTTCATATTTTATGTCTCAGACTTGCATTTTATTTTTTCAACTAAATTATCTATGTATTTAACTTTACCTTTTTATCACTTTTATAAATATAGTAAATTATAAATAATTGATGCTTAATTTATACATATCTATTACATCCTAATTTATCTCGATCCATTTTATCTAATTAGGATTTAACACTTCCTATTTCCCAAAATTTGATAAAACATATTAGTGAACATGTCTATTATTTGATGTTGAAAAAACCTAACCATAGATGTTTCTAGGTTTTATATCCCTCCTTTTGTTATTTATAATTATTGTTTAATGTTTTTAGATTTGATAAATTATTTAATATCCATAATTTTCCAAGTTTTTATTTCTTATTTAATCCAATATAAGAAAAGTGTTTCTATCTATCTTAGATGCAATGATACACTTAGTTGGTCCCAAGTTGAATATTTAAAAAATTTAATTAATAATACCATAATATCATACCCCAATAATATATTTTATGATGTGTATAAATAATTTTTACAAGGATATATTTTAAATAATAAATATTTGCAAGATATATTTAACAAAATTATTTGAGAAGAAATTAATAAATCATCTAAAGGCCAATCCTCTGAGTCTTCTAATCCCATGGATACAAATTTTGTACCACTATATACTATGGATGAAACCCAAGTGCTTCATCAAATTAATATGTCAATTCATACTCAACCATTGGGATCATTGCCTTTGATTAGCATATTCTTCTTCTCTCAATGTATAATCCCTTATGCAAAATATTCAATCTCTACAAATTAAGGTGTCACATTTGGAGTAAGGTGCTTTGAAATATAATTAAATACTATATTATCACATTCAATTAGCATAGTGAATAGTATTATATAATCTAACTATGGTTTTTTGGCACCCAATATTACACTATATGATGAAAAGGGTGACCCTAAATAACATCTGAGATCCTTCCACACAACATGTTTTGACTGTGTCCAATAACAAGTTATTGACTAATTTATTACCCATAAGTATAGAAGAATATGATTTAGAATGGTTTTAAATTTTACCTCATCAATCATTTCATGTATTCAATCCATTTATTGATATGTTTCTATCACCTTTTTTAATCAATATGAGTGAAAATATTTCACATGCTCATATTTATCAACTCAAACACAAATATAATGAGCCTATCATAGAATATGTTTTAAGGAAAAAGAATTTATTATCCAAAATGATAAGTCCTATGGTAGACATTTAATTACTAGATATATTTAAGCATATCTTGCTTCCTCCCCTACATGATTTCATCATGTTATATAATTTATCTTATTCATAAATTTGTGCCACACAGTAAAAGAAAAAGAGGTCAAATTATTGGCCATGAATAAGATTAAGTATGAAACCAATATAAATTCCACTACAAAAAATTCAAATAAGCCACCATATAAGGTGAGGCCAACTAATATTAATAAAATCAAATGGAAATAATACATGCAGTTTCAAATCCCACTCATGCATTGTCTTATCAGCTCCTCCTAGGAGATAGTTTACCAACTTAATAAAATCTCCATATAAGGTCCTTAAAAACATTATTTGAATGCAATCTCATATATCTCCCTCCCATTAAAGACATTGATTTTAATAAGCCTATTATAAATGGTTTTGATCAGAATGACTTATATGATTTTAATGAGACACCAAGCCACACTACTAACATATGTATCAAGTTGAGACATAAGATTCAAGATTTGATAGATGAAAACATCATTAATGTGGGCACACCTAAATATATTTCAAATCATAACTAAGTTAAAATGAATCAATGAAAAATATTTAATGATTATTTTCCTATGCATATAACTAATGAAATAGTATATACATTGGAAGTGCATTATGCATACAATGTACACCCTTCACCAATTTATTATCATACACATACATAGGCACAACATCCTTGTTATAACCCCACCATTTTGACATATATGAATATTAATATCAAAGTTGTTGCCAGAATATGGATAATGTGAATGCAATGGAGACGTGATCACATGAGATGAATCAAGTGCACATCACATAGATGCTAAAGCAATTTAAAATTATACAAGAAGATAAATTACACAAGACAAAATAGGAGAAAACCCAATATCTAATTAACATGAGATGACCAAAGTGAAGAATACATATAGGAGAGCATGTAACTCCTCCACAAAAGGTGGTCAAGGCACCCCAAGAATAGACTATAACTCCTCCATGAAAGGTGGTGACAAGGTGCTAAGAATAGAGAAGTAACTCCCATACCCAGAATATTCAGTTAAACGAGTTACTTATGACATTCTTATGACACCTATGACACATCTATGACACACATCTCCACATAAGTTAGCCTATCCCACTAATGTAGGAAAACTCCAAGTATGCACAAATATAATTTCCCTAATTAAATAATAGGGAAAAATAAAAACCTACACTAATTACCCCCCATAAGCGCAGCTTAGGTGGGCAGTGTGGAAATATAAAATGAGTCTCGGAAACTAGGCCTAATGAAGTACCCATGTACAAATGCAATCTCACATAATATAGAGAAAAGGAGAAAACCTGTAGGAAAAAACTCCCCCCCCCCAAAAGAGAGACATAAAAGAAATGAAGAGGCTAGAAGGCCCCTCTGAAGATGATGATGCTGAAGATGTAGACTGCGCCCCAAAAAGAGCTAGTAGATGAATGAACTTGATCTCGATGAAAGGTTTGGTGAAGATGACTGCAACCTGCTCTAAAGACTGGCAAAAGATTAAGTCAATGACCTGACTATGAATAAGCTCCTAAATGAAATGCATGCGAATCTCTATGTGCTTAGTCCATGGTGCTAAACCAGATTCCTACAAATTTGAATGGTACTCTGGTTGTCACAATAAATGATGGTGGGCTGCCTGATAGGAATGCCAAATTCAAAAAGAATCCCCTAAAGCCAAATAGCCTCAGTAGTTACATTAACAGCTCCCCTATACTCTGCCTTTGTGGATGATATAGCAATAGCATTCTACTTCTTGCTAGACCAACTGATAGGACCAAAACCTAGAGATAAATTGTAACCAGAAGTGGACTTGTGAGTCTGTGAATCGCTAGCCCAGTCTGAATCTATATATCCAACCAAGCCAACATCTATGCCAAATCTATACTGAATCCCATATCTATGTGAACCCTGTATGTAATGCAAGATCCTCTTAGCTGCTTTCCAATATAGCTCATGAGGTTCCTGCATAAATTTGGAGACAAGTCCCACTATATATGATATGTTAGGCCTAGTGTGAGTCAAGTAGATGAGACTACCAACAAGTTTTTGATACTGAGTGGCATCAACCAATGGTGAAGAACAGTCAGCCTCAAGCTTGAATCTTGATAGAAAGGGAGTCAGAGATGGCTTGCAATTAGCCATGTGAAACTGAGCTAATAAGTCAAGAGCATACTTAGGTTGTGCAAGAGAAATCCTTAAATCTGATTGTGAGATCTCGATGCCAAGGAAGTAGTGCAATAAACCCAAGTTTGTCATGTCAAATCTATTCTAGAGAGATGCCTTCACCGCTGTAATAGTTGATGAAGAACTCCCAGTGATCAAAAGGTCATCAACATATAGAACCAAAATCAGGAGCGAATCATCTTGCCACAAGAAGTAGACATTGGGGTTAGAATGGCACCTAGTGAAACCTGCTGTGAGAAGGAAGGAATCCATCTTGGCATACCAAGCCCGAGGGGCCTGTTTGAAGCCATAAATAGATTTCCTAAGTTTGCATACTAAGGAAGAATCTTGAAAAAATCCTGGTGACTGCTCCATGTAGATCTCCTCCTCTAGGTCTCCGTGAAGAAAGGCACTCTTCACATCCATCTGGTGCACATCCCAACTATGTGATGCAATAATAGCTAAGGTGAGTTAGATAGAATTCATCTTTACAATGGGTGCAAAGGTCTCTGAGTAGTCAATCCCTACCACTTATGAGAAACCCTTAGTGACCAATCACACCTTGTACTTATCAACTGACCCATTTACTACAAACTTGGTCCAATATATCCACCTACATCAAACCATCTTTCTTCCCTTAGGAAGTGAAGTCAAATCCTAAGTGTGATTTTTGATTAAGGAAGAATATTCTTCCTCCATTGCACTATCCCACTCAGGTACCCCTGATGCCTCTCAAAAAGTCTGTGGATTTGAAACTAAAGTAAACAAGGCATGTGGATCTCTCTAAAATCCCCCTTAGTACATTTGTCATCTGCAAGATCTCCTGCCCAAGTTCCAACAATCTCAAGTGTCTGTCTAGCCCAAAGTGGCCCAAAAGTGGGTGAGTCAGGTGCTAACTCCTCATCCTCTAACTGACTAGAGGTGGATGGCATGGCATCACTGTCCTCGCTGTCTGAACTCAAAGAAGAAGATGTCTCTGGCTCAAGAACCTACTATGGCTGATCTGAATCTAATGAGGAATCATCATGAAGAAGTAGATCTGATGAGGGAGAAGAAGTGCTAAGTGTTGAGTCTATAGGACTCTCTTGAAAGTGGACACTTCTCTTGATGAATAACTCATGAGTGACTGGATCTAAAAGGTGATATCCCTTAATACCATTTATAAATCCTACAAAGATGCAAGGCTTGGACTGACGTTCCATAGCTTTGTATTTCTTCTTCAGTATGTAGGCCATGGCTGGGGATCCAAAAACCCTAAGGTGCTCAACATCAAGTTTCCTTTTATGCCATGCTTCAAAGGGTGTTATCCCTTTCAAAGCTTTATGAGGAACCCTGTTTTGAATGTAGCAAGTGTAATTGATGGCTTCAACCCAATACTGTGGTGCTAAGGATTTGGAGTGAATCATACAACAACCCATTTCTTTCAAGAACCTATTTTTCTGTTCTGTAACCCCATTCTGTGAAGGACTATTAAGTGACTGTGTGCTGTAAATCAATCCCCTCTATGGTGCAAAATTGCTCAAACCTAATGCTGACATACTCCCCTCCATGATCAATTCGAAGAACCTTGATGGATTTCTCACTTTGTTTCTTAACAAGAGCCTTGAAGTCTAAAAAAATTTCAAACACTTCAGACTTTTGTTTGAGAAAATATATCCAAGTGTACCTAGAGAAATCATCAATGAAAGTGAGGATGTACTTGGCCCTTCTGAAAGATGGTTTGGGAAAGGGTCTCGATACATCACTATAGACTAACTCCAAAGGTTGTGAAGCCCTCCAAGCTTTGCCTTTGTCAAATTTTGCTTTGGGATGCTTCCCAAGGGAGCATCCCAAGGGAGCACCCCTCGCAAAGTCCTTTTTAGAATTGGACACGAGGCAAGCCAATGACCATGTCATGTTTGCAAATTTGCTCAAGGTGGCGGTAGTTGAGGTGGCCAAACCACTCATGCCATAATTTATTAACTCCATCTGAATGAGTTAGCAATGTTGTTGGAGAATAATCTGAGGCAAAATGTGAGAAGGTGAATAAACTTTCTTGGTGATTTGCCCTACCCACTGCCACTGTAGTATCACTATGCAACTCCCTAATAGCCACTAAATCTAGTGAAAACTCAACTCTCATGTCCTAACCAATGTGAATGATTTGGTACACTGATAGGAGATTGGTTGAAAGAGAAGGAACACTTAGAATATTATTGAATGCTCCTCCTTCCATTTCAACTGACCCTCTCCCTACAATGGAAACTGATGTGTCATCACCCAAACTAATTGAAGTCATGCTACAAGGCTCTAAAGATGAAATTCAACTAGGGAAGAGCCCATGTAGTGAGAAGCACCTGAGTCAATGACCCATGAAGATGTATAATATATTGTAGCTACAAGGGCCTTACCCTTTTCTTTCTCCTTACCCTTGCCTTTTGCCTTAGTAGAATCTTGGGTAGATGAATTCTGCTTGATGGACTCAAGAACACATATGTTGTGCTTCTCTAGAAGATGAGTTAGGTGATCTATTTGTTTCTTCATGCTTTTGTGTTCATCATGCCTTGTCTTCTTACAATAGGCACACTTAAGCTTCTCCTTCTTAGGTTTAACATTAGAAGAGGAAGATTTAGTGTTGTTTTTGGCAGGATTGTTGTTTTCTTTCTTCTCCTAGTCCTTGTTCTTTTTTTTATTCTCCTTTGTTAAAGTCTTATCCTTACCATTTCTAGATATCAAATCTTGGAGTTGAGTAGACTTCATTTTGCCCATTTGAATTAGCTTATCTTGTTCCCTAGTCAAGTTGGCAATGAATGAATCCAAAGAAGGCATTTTCCATGTAGTGCCAAGGGCACTTTGTGTGGCATGGAAAGTGGAGACAAAGACTGAATAGCTTGGACCTAACTTTGTGAGAATAGAAAGGATGAGTTGATAATCTTTCTTATCTATCCCACATTATTTTAGTTTCAATTTAAGGGCCTTAAACTTAGTGAATAAGTCCTGTAGGGTGTCAAAGTTGCTACGACTTAGACTTATGAGTCCATTTTTGAGCTCATGACCTCTCATCTCATCAAGCTTCCCAAATAAGAGTTCTAAGGTGTCCCATATGTCTTTGGGAGTCTTGGTAGTTTCTAAATAGAAGAGAAGTTATGGATACACAGACAAGCTCAGTAATCCATAGGCTTCATCACTACGGTTGTACCACTTGACCTTTTCAGCATTAGTGATGGGTTCTACTTCAGTACCCATGGTGATCCTATACAACCCTTTGATTCTAAGAATGATTGAAATTTTAACCTTACATTCATGATAGTTGAATTTTGTTAAGGTTTTAAGTTGAAAAAAATCTATTTTAAGCTAAATTTAGGTGAAGTTGTGTTGATTGCAAGTTGTGAAATTATGCAGAAAAGAGAATGAAAGCAAAAATTACAAGTGATAAAAAGCAATCACACCCCCCTAAAATGTTGAGACCCACCCAAAATATGTAATTTAATGCTCAAAATATTTTGGGCTCAATCAATAATGCATCTTAAAGTAATCAGTGCAAGACTTTAAGCAAATAGGATGTTAGACTCAGCCGAAAATGCGTCCTGAAAGACCCAAATTTTAGGCACTTTATAAACTAGTGTGTTTTTAACAAATAACAAGCCTACACTATGGAAAATTTAAATACAAACACTTTTGCAAAAAATGGCACTGGAATCCGAGCTACCGTTTGCAAGATATTAAAGATTCAATTTCCCATAAACTGGTGTTTTTACAAAAAATAGGACTAAAACATTTAAAAAATGCCTATTTTAAGAGATAAAGTGGCCTTAAAACCACTCATTGGACTCGTCATAGAGTGAGGAATCCAAATGAGGTCTTTGTGAGGGGGAATTGGCCTCCTGCCAACTTAGGCCTCACCCTTCGTCTTCGACAGGCGAAGATACAAGTTTAAATCTAAATCCCCAAATTATCAAATTGTCTAAAATACTTAATATTCAATCAAATTGACTAATTTTTTTTTTTAAAATTCAATTTTAACTTAAAAATTAAATTAAAAGATAGAATAAAACTGATGGCCAAGTATCTAAGGGCCCACATGGGACGCCAAACAGGAAAAGGAGCGCCATTTTCAATAAAATAGTTCTAATTTTGTTGGGTAAAAAAAGGTATTGAATTTGCAAACCTTATAGATCTCAACGCATAATAGAAAGTGGAAATCACAGAAGAGAAGATACAAGTTTTAGTTTCAATGCACAACAGGGAAGAGACTAAGTTCCAATTTCAACGCACAAAAGGCAGTGTTAATCACTACCTCACTACGCCCCTGCACACTAGACTCTGTACAGCTTCATTTCACCCTGTTGGAGTCCTACTCCATGCATATCTCACCTTACCAGATGCCCCACATAGACCTCCACATGCAAATGCGCTTCTTGGAGAGCTGCACCAAGCTGAAAGTGGCATCCAAGAACAAAAACTAGATGTGCATAGATCTCTCTTTTCCTGCAGAATGACCCAAAAAAAAGAATTCCACTGCCTTTGTTGAAGCCACAACAGATCTATACAAGATGTCTTGAAAATTTTTAACTCAGATATCTAAAAGGAAGATCTGAATGAAACTCAACATAAGTAATTTTTTTTAATAGGTTTCCATATGGATTTGCATGATTTTTCAAGAAACTCTACCAAAACTCTCAAATGAAACCGAGTTAAACAAAAAAACCACTAAGAAAGCAAAGTAAGAATTTTAGAATGAACTACTAGCATAACCAGACACACGATTATTGAGGTGGATTTGATACCATATCAGAGTTGTTAGAATCTGGATAATGTGAATGTAATGGAGACGTGATCACACAAGATGAAGCAAGTGCACACCACATAGATGCTAAAGCAATTTGAAATTATACAAGAAGATAAATTGCACAAGACAAAATAGGAGAAAATCCAATATCTAATTAACATGAGATGACCAAAGTGAATATTACATATAGGAGAGCATGTAAGTAACTCCACAAAAGGTGGTCAAGGCACCCCAAGAATAGACTGTAACCCCTCCATGAAAGGTGGTGACAAAGTGCTAAGAATAGAGAAGTAACTCCCATACCTGGAATATCTGGTTAAAGGAGTTACTTATGACATTCTTATGACACCTATGACACATCTATGACACACATCTCCACATAAGCTAGCCTATCCCACTAATGTAGGAAAACTCTAAGTATGCACAAATATAATTTCCCTAATTAAATAATAGGGAAAAATAAAAACCTACACTAATAATTAAAACATTATTGTAGCATGTATATTTTATTTTGCATTACATTTTAACTAACTATTATAATACTGATGGATTTTGATATAGTGATTATTCAATTGTAGGTTGATGATTATGGTTATGTTTTATTTCCATACTAAATGACATGTTTAACTATTTGGTATATTTAATATTTTATTGTAGTTATGAATTATATTATTATTGGTATTAATTTATTATTTAGGTGTTGCTAATGTTATATTCAATGCTTGTAGGTATCGTTCATGAGCTAGGTTAGGTGGTGATTTTTGAAAATGTAGAAGATAGGGGATTTTATGAGCAATCAAATGAGTTTATGATAGATATAAATTTAGTTTTGATTCTAAGCCATTGGATGAGTTATATCATTTTTTATTTTTTTTTGCTTTTATGACTTGGTTTTATCCTTTGTGTCTTATTTTGAACTACTGAATTTGTTCATCTCCATGGTGTACTTTTAATGTGGTTGACTTCCTATGTTTCACTCTTTATTTATATTTTTGATTTGATCCTTGTGTGGGTCTATAAGGTTGGTGTTAAACACATCCCACCTTATTGTTGCTGACCTTATTTCTCTTCACAAGTTCACTATCTCATGGCCTTGTCTCAGTTTAACTAATCAACATGGTGACTAGGATTCTTTGTTGGGCTTGACTAGACCCCAAAACTTCATGTGGACTTAATTTATTTCTTGTATTTTTAGTGTATTTAGATCGACCCATGTGGATTCAATTAAAAATATTAATTAATGGATTTTTTTAGATTATGCATTGATTGTGGTTGATATGTTTTAAATGTTTTTGGGAAGGTGGTCGACCATTTTTCATTTTTAGTTCTGTCTCTACTAAAATGAATGTGGGTAAATTGAATGAGGCATGGCCTACCCATGCCTTGGTAGATGGGTCAACCCATTTTTTGGGATGCCTAGTCTATTTATTGAGAATCCCATGGAGTTGGTGGGGGGAGTAACGAAGGTGGAAGGTGGGTGGAAGAGATGGTAGAAGTGTGTGAGGAGGATGTGTTTTGGGAGAGGGAGAATATAATTCATGGGGTGAATTATTAAACCCTATGACCCATTTTTATACCACTCTCATCATGTTCTACATAGAATGCTCTCTTCTCACACCCAAATGTTATCTGCAAGTAACTGGATATTATATTTTACCCTAAAGTTGGTTTTATAGTTTTTATAAAAAAAGACAAATAGGGGTTTTATTTGTTCACAAAGACATTGCATACTCAACCTAAAGTTGTGAGACTTCAAGGTGAGCATTTAATGTAACAAAGTTACCCTATTTTACATGTATGAGGCATTTGTGTGGATTTTACTTGAAATAAAGAAAGGATTTTCTGAAACATATTTGGGGTTTAGTTGTTTTCCTTCCATTAAAACATAGTTAATACTTTGTTATGCCCTTATTTGGTTTAGATAATTTTGATTATGCATGAAAACCTAGTTATCATACCTTGTTTTACTTGTATGATATATTTTGGGTGTTTTTTGTCTAAAATAATGTGGGTTCTACTAAATCATATTGAGGTTTTGGGTTGTTTTAAAAGCTGGTTATTATGTATCTATGCAACTATATTTTATTTACTTTGAGTTCTTCCTATATGGTGATTTGTAAATTAGTGTGCACCTGCATTGAGATTTAGGGTGAATCCTTGGCAAAATTTATTTCAATCTTGATGTGATGCAATAAATACATAAGTTGGTAAGCCTATAGGTAGATGGTTGGCTATCATTATTATTTTAATTTTTGTTAACTAGCCATATTGTGTAATAGTTGACTTTTGATTTAATGATTTTTGGGTTCATTATGAAGTTGTAGAACCCCATGATGGACCCATAAATCATTTTATCGATTTACCCTCATCTTTTATTTCTTATACAGTCTTCCTTTTTCTATTTATATTTCATTTTTGTTTATTTTGAAAATTATGGGAACTTACTAGAGGTTGGATTTTGATGTTTAGGGGAATAATAATTGGTTAAATTTATTCCTTGTTTTCATTAATTTTAGTAGTTACATTTCAAATATATACGGCCTTAAGTTTGGCATTTTGAGTCAATTGTTGAGCTAGGTATTTTTATTATGATATTGCTATCAGGATTCAATCATGTAGTTTTTTGAGTCAAACTCATTGACCCATGTTTCATGAGTAGTGGTTCACATGAAACCATCTCTCATGAGAATGAATGGTCCACTTAGCACTCATTAAATCTAGGTGATGCTCATAGGTATGAAGCATTGGGCCTTCCTGGGAGGTCACCCATCCCATTACTACTCCAACTTAAGCATGTTTAACCATGGATTTTACTCCAAGGTTAAGCCCACTTAGCTTGGTTGTTTTTATTGGATATGAATCGATTGATTTAGGTTATTTTGGTTGTGTATATATATATCATATAATTATTAATGTTTTGTTGATGCTATCATTTATTTTATTGACCTCTATTGTTGATTAACTCTAGTTATCTTAACTTGACTATATTGACTAAGTTTTATAACTAAAAATTTACTTGTTTGAAGTATGGGTTGATAGTTTGGAAAATTGTTGGTTAAGCCTATTACTTGGAAGGTTTCCAAGTAAGGAAATAATAGGTGTGATGGATTTGGATTTAGAAATAAAAATCCACTTCCATGTCCTTTGAAATTATGCCTAATGATGGATAATCCCCACTGTCCAATCCAAAGTAATGCATGTTTGATTTTTTTTGTATTTTCTAATTCATCTTCTGATGATGTACTTGTTGGTTACTATTGTATCTAAATCTTGCACCTGAGAAGAGGGCTATTTAGGCCTCTTCCAAATTTGGGCAACGTAGGGACATTTCCAGGCCTATGGGTGTGCCTATAAGTGGAAATGAAATTATAGGTTGAAAGGGATAGATCTATGTGTTATCTTTTGTGCAATAAAATCTATTGAACTAGATTATTTGGATGAAAAGGGTCAAAATTTTGCATAATAAAAAGCCTAGTCTAAAATGGTGATACACCAAAAGTTATTATCCACATGTATGCCCTATACTTTTGAAAAATATAGTAAAATACAAGCCTATTATTCAATGTATATAATATTCCAACATAAATATTTCAATGTAGAGACAAAATGAATGATATCACACAAGGTAAGTAACTAGAAAAATAACCTATATAGTCTAAAAAGGGTTACACATATGCAAAATCTCATACAAGTAAAATGCACTCTACATGACTTATTGGATTAACTCTTTGCTCAAAATAATGAAGGATATAGAACAAAAGGATAAAACGTCACTTGATGTCACTTTGTGTCTCTTGCATACCCAAACAAATGTCCAGAACATAGAAAGAAAATAGACTTATGCTTCTTTGCTCAAAGGCAAGAAAATGCCAAAACATTCCAATAGGACTTCACCATATTATTTGTGTATGAAATAAAAATATCCCAAGTGTCTTATTTATATCAAATGGAGAGAGAGGATGGATTTCCTTTGTACCAAAGAGATGAATCAAATCTATTAGAAGTCATTATCCTTAGTTGCAACTAAGTTTTGTTAATGATGCTTATTAGGGCACTTTGATTGATCTATGTCACCTTCTTAAATGCCATTGGCTTGCCCCTCTAAAGATGCTTCATAATGGCTACTTAACATAATCAATATACTTAGGGAAGGTAAAAAAAAATGATCCTTGTCAATGGGTCCACCTGTTAGAAATCTTTTTTTTGCACCCAATCGCTTCTCCTTAGCTTGTTAATTATTTGCAATGGCATGGAAAAGGTCATTTTCATTTAGTTTGGTTTTATCCTTCCCTTTTGATTATTCCTTAAGGAATGACTCGGATCTTTTTTCTATGCCATTGATCTACCATTAGATCAAGATTATAAGTTAAGCAGTTCTAAAAATCTGATTTGCTTCTGTATAGACCCTTTCAAGTTTTTTGAATGACTTCACTTATAAAACTTTATAAGCAAAGCACTTTTTTAAACTCAATTTGCACCTATATACCCATTTAGGTTTTCTTTCCACTTTATTTATAAAAAATTATAAGCAAAGCACCTTGGGAAACCAAGTTTGCACTGCCAAGACCCTTTCGAGTTTTCTAAGCTCTTCTACTTATAAAATTTATAAGTCAAGCATGTTAGGAAATCTGATTTGTATTGGAATCTTTTGGCACATCATGAACCATGGGCCTAATTGCTAGTTTTCCACTTTAAACTTGATGTCTTATGGCACATCATGCATTGACTCAATGGCTAGTTATCCACTTTAAACTTGACATCCTGTGGCATGTCATGCATTGACCCAATGGCTAGTTGTCCACTTTAAAATTAATGTCCTATGGCACATCATGGGTAATCCAATCAGGTTTATTACTGAGGCAATGGTTTGAAAATTTTCCCAAAGTAATTCCTTCAAATAAAAGTCTGAAGGAATTCCTTCTAGAATTTTACTTTCAAGCATTTTGGCATGGTCAAGGACAACATGTTCCTTTGATAAATTTTCCTAAAGGACAACTATAACAAAGTTTCCTTCAAAAAAATTTCAAAGGACACTTGCGAAGGGAAAAAATCCCATTTAAAAAAATTTGAATGACATTTCTAAAGGAAATGGCCCTTTGGAACTTTTCCAAAGGGCAACCTTTAGGGAAAAAAGCCCTTTGGAAAAAATATGAAGGGTAACTTGGAATAATGGGCCAAAAAGTGACCCTTTGGGAAAATTCCTAAAGGGCACTTGGACAAAAATGTCCCTTCAAAAAATTTTGAATGGCTATTTTGGAAAATACCAAGGCAAAAATGCCCTTCAAAAAAGTTTTGAAAGGACACTTAGGCAAAAAGTGCCCTTCAGAAAAAAATCCAAAGGGTAACTTGGAAGAATGGGCCAAAAAGTGACCCTTTGAGAAAATTATTAAAGGTAGCTTAGAAAAAAAATGTCCCTTTGGAAAAATTTCAAAGGGGCGTTCGAGAAAAGACCAAGGCAAAATTACCCTTTGGAAAAGTTTTGAAAAGACACTTGGGCAAAAAGTGCCATTTAGAAAAGTTCCAAAGGGACACTTGGGGGATAACAAGGTAAGTGAAGTGCCTTCAAAAAATTCTAAAGGGAAATTTGAAGGGAAGTGGCTCTTTGGAACCTTTCTAAAGGGGAATTTAGGGCTAAGACAAAAAAGGGCTAAGGCAAAATAAATCAAAGGGAAAAACAACAAGGGAAAAAAATAAGGATGAAGGGAAAAAACTACGGACTCTACAGGAAAACTATGGACTCTTATCCAAAGGAAAATACTAAGAAGAAAGAAAACAATGAAGGGAAAGTAGAACAAGGAAAGACAAAAAAAATAAATGCCCAAACATAGAAAATGAGCAAGGAATAATGAAAACTAGCTGAAGAGGAAACATAAATTAGTTATGTAGAAAAAGGGTAAACATTCTAGTGATTTGTAGGGGAGACATGCCTGCTATATCCAATACCAGCTACCTACATCCTTCCATTGGGAATGGAATCATGCAATACAAACAAAATCCAAAAATAACAAGCCCATGGTTGAGAGAAAATACAAGAAAAACATAGGAAAATAAACACAAGGAAATAAAACACCTGAAAGGGAAACACTTATGCTACAAAACACTTGGGGAAAATAAAGACAATAAAGGAAACACATAATAAAAAGTATTTACAAGACATGGCCAATAAGGTCTAGAATCAAGAATTAAAGTGGATCCCATTCACCAAAATAGGTAGCTCTTCTCAATCCATCTTGGACAGCTAAAAGGAGTTTCTTTGCTTGCACTTGCTGATGATGTAAGGAACACTCCACAAAGTATCAAACTTTATAAGTCTACCTGGTAATTCTCTATCCTCATCCCATTTCAAGACTAAGTCACTTTATTTAAACACTCTTTCCCTTGTCCTTTTGTTAAAAGATTTCTTCATGAGAACTTGATGGTGTTTTAAAGCTTTATGTGCATCATCTCTTGCCTCCTGTAGCTACATTAATTTTGTCAATCTGACTTCCATGGGAGTGTTTTCAAGAAATTCCAACTGTTGTGCAAGTTCCAAGGATAAGATCTCTTATGATATGGACAACCTAGTTTCTCTCCCATAGACAAGTACAAAGGGAGAATTACCAATTGACTTCTTTAGAGTGATTTTATCTACCCATAAGGTTATCTTCAGCTTGTTATGCCATGCTCTTTGATAGGTTTTCAACATCCTCTTGATGATCTTGATGAGGTTCTTATTGGTAGACTCAACCAATCCATTACCTTTAGGGTAGTAGTTGTATGAGATACTCAAATGAACTCCACTCTTTGTTTCCCACTCAAAATTTTAGCACCTATGAAAGCAAGTTCATTATCTGAGATGATGACATGAGGAACTCCAAACCTTGTTACAATGTTGTCATAGAACTCTAAGATATCATTTTTGTTTGCCTTCTTCAATCTAATAACCTCTACCCACCTTATAAAGTAGTTCATAGTAGTTAATATCCATTTATTTCCAGCACTTGATAGAGGGTAGATCATGCTAATGATTCAAGGCCCCATTGCATGAAAGCCTAGTCCACTTGGATAGGATTCAATGGAAGAGCTACAAGATTTTGCTTTCCAACCAAAAAAGCACATTGAGGACAAACCTTAGCCCAATGATAATAGTCCTTAAAAAGACTAGTCTAATAATAACCAACCCTCATTATCTTTGTAACTATTGTTATAGGAGAGAAATGACCCCCATCTACACCATTATGGAACTTTTCCAATATAATATCAAATTGGTCATTGTCAACACTTCTTAGTATCACATTATTTACATATTTTTTGAAAATAATTCCATCCACCAAATAGTAAGAGATGGCCTACAGTATAAAATATCTCCCTAGATATTTGTTTAATTTATTTGGACAATCACCATTCTAGAGAAAACCAATGATGCCTTGTGTCCAATTTAGAGCTTTCATTTGATCATCTGGCTAAGGTTGAACTTGGTTGGCTAAGACTTCCTCTCTTGGCTCTTGAAGATCAGATGTTAAATTTTCACACAAACCTCTTCCTCTTACCAAGTTGTCTACCTTAATTTTAATGTCATATTCCATCACTTTTGTGATCCATCCAACTCTCTTTTCATTGAGATCCTTGCTTAGGAGGAACTCCTTGGTGCTAGGATGGAAAACCATGACATGAATCTTATTCTTGGAAACCATATGCCTAAATTTTTTCAATCCTCTAATGATGGCTAGGGCTTACTTCTCCAAAAAATAATATCTTACTTCATAGTCCTCCAATCCTTAAGTAAAAAAAGCAATTGGTTGCTCAATATCTTCATCATTTATCTGCATAAGCTTGGCTACAATTGTGTCTAGGTTATAAAAAGTATAAAGAAATAAATAATTGGAGCAGTTCATATTCAAAAGAGTGGGAGATGATACAATTACTTTTTTGATGGATTCAAAAAAATTCTTGCCTTCCTTCATCCAAGAAAAATTTTGGTTCTTCTTAAGCATCATTGTGATAGGCTTTACCATAATTGCAAAGCCTAGGATAAACCTCCTCACAAAGTTTATCTTCCCCAAAAAACTTTGTAGTCCCTTCTTATGATGAGGAAAGGATAATCCCAAGATATCTTTGATTCTTTTAGGATAAATAGTTAGGCATTCCTTTGAAATGATATGTCCTAAAAGCTTGCCTTCATGAACAATAAAGATGCATTTCTTTGGATTGAGGGATATCCCATATTCTTTGCATTTCTCAAACACTTGTCTCAGGTGTTCCATGTGATTAGAATCATCTTTGGAAAACATGGTGATGTCATCAAGATACACCAACAAAAACTTGTTGATTAGGTCTTTAAAAGCCATGTCCATTGCTCACTAAAATGTTACTCCAGCATTTGATAGACCAAAAGGCATCTTGTACTATTATTCTTTATTGACCAATATTTGGTTGTAGCATGAATACTCATCAAGAAGGGAGAAGTGATGGGAACCTAAGACAACCTATATAATTTTCTCCATTGAAGGTAGTGGATAGTGATCCTTAAGAGACACTGGATGGTGTCTAAAATAAATGCATAGCCTAATTTATCTATTATTTTTGTATATGGGTACAAGATTGGATACCCAAGTTGAGTTTTTGATAGGAAATATGATCCTAAACTTGATTATATTGGTTATCTCTTTCTTCATCATTTCTTCTATCCTAGGATTAATAGGCTATTATTTCTATCTGACTAGCTTGGCTCTAGGTTCTAGCTCAATGGTGTTATGAGCTAGGCTCACATCAAACCCCTTCAAGTCTTTGTACTCCCAAGTAAAGATATCATGGAATTATTTACATATTTTGACAAAGTCTTGCCTTTTAGACAAGGAACAAAGTTTACCAATCTTTAGGATCTTGTCCTTGAAAATCAGGACCCTCTCATAATTTGTTTCCTTTGTAGAATGCTTACTATCTCCTCCTAGTCATCCTCATTAAAGACACTTTCCAAGGTAATCAATCCCTTGGGTATTTTATTTGTCTTTAGCTATATGATCTTCTCCTCATACTGATTGAGCAATTTCATTTGGTTCGTTGAGGAGAAACATGCCTCATTTTGCAATAAATGTGTAATGTGTTGGTCACTCTCAAACACTTACCATGACATTTCATTATCAAGGATAGAAGGCCTTACAATTATCTTGACATGAGATTGATCATTCTCTTTTTCTACATCAGTAGTTGTATCAAACTGTGCCCCAATCACAACCAACCTATCAATATGCTTATTCTAATCCCTTGGTATGGGTTGTATTTTGAAGGCATCAAAGTCTTCAAGTAGATCACATACCCTATGCTTATAGGATTTAAGAAAAGGGTTCTTTGTTATAGCTTGAATTATTACTTGATGAATGATCAACTAGCTATCTCTATATACCTTTAGATTCTTGATTTCTCTCCTTTTTTCCCATTGGAGGCCATGAACTAGACGTTCATATTTTTCTACATTGTAGGTATAGTTGAAGTGAAATATAAAGGAGTAATACTAATTTTTTGATGGAGATATAATCATGACTCGATATCCCACACCTACTCTACTTCTTGAACCATAAAATAACATTTCCCACATTCCCTTAAGCTCATAATCTCCATTAGTGAGTAAATGGGTTGGAACATCCTTCTCATGCATGCGATAAACTCCCAAATCAATTTCCTATATGAATGTTATGGATCAATTCCATGTGTCTCAATGGTGTATTTTTCAAGAAAGAGATCAAAATGCCTTCAAGAAGGGGGGATGATTCATCTTCTATGATGACTTCTTCTTCCTTATTGATTAGACAATTCTAATTTGACATTGTCTCCAAGTATGGCTCAATATGGAACCCTAATAAGGGTTGAGTCCTTATAATTACCTTGGTCTCATACCTTGTTATAAAATATATAAAAGACCAATCAGTATAAAATTATCCTCCTATCTTGGTTTTGAAGTCCCTTGACAAGCATATAACAAAGTGTACTAGAAGGTCCACCACCACAATGTCTTGCATGATAGGGAAGCCTGGGCAACCATGTACAAATAATTTCAGACATTTAACCAATCCTACCATCTTGTTTGGAGTCCCATCCATCTATCACACAACCTTTTTATGTGGCTCATAGTTCAAACCTATCTTATCAATCACTACTTTAGGCATGACAATAGTGCTTGCTCCACTATCTATAATACAATTGTGGACTAACCTATCTCCCATAATGAGTGTGAGGTAGAAAGGTGGAGGCTTTTTAGCCTTGGTTGAGGCTCCAAAATATTATTTGGATAATTTGTGAGAGCCACACCATTGTGATTTGAAACTTGAGGAGTCACATGAATACTTGCCAGCTACTCTTGCAAAAGCTCTTTTTGATCGAGTATATGTAAGACTTCCCAAAGGGATATAGTTGCCTTGGTGCTCTTTAATGAATCAAAAATGCTTAGAGAGGGATAATTCACCTTATATATAATTTTTTATGGTAATGAGGGAGCTTGAGTATGCTGCATTGCAATCTTAGCAACCCCACTTGCATTCTAATTTTATTGGGGAATATGACTTGTAGTAGGTGTAACACTTTGATTGACACTTGGTGGCCTTGGAGAGCCATCACTTGGACTTACCCATGGTTCTTGGACTTCTCTCAATTATCTATTCTTATCTCTTATATTTTCTACAACTAATATGCCTTGAGTTAACACAAAATCATCTTTTGTTTGGGAATTCATCATTCCCACATTTGGGCTCCTATCTTCTCCATGACTATCCCTTTGGTTGTGACATGCTTCTTTTGCTATCAGGTAGGGATTAGTTTCCTCTTGTGTTATCAAATCATGGTTGGTTCCTCTATAATCATGTAGAAATTGACCTTGAGGATGCCCCCATTGGTCTAAATGATCCTCTCCTTGAACTAGATTTACATGTACTATAATAATAACCTTTATAGGAGGAGTATAATTTAGATTATATGCATTGAGATGCTTATTGTAACCTTGTTGATTTTGTCCTCTCCCTTGATAATTGTATTGGAATGGAGCTTTATATCCTTTTTGAGGATAGTATTGTACATTAGGAGGAGCACTTGCCTGATATTGAGCTTGCTTGAGTTGAGCTCTTAATGATTTGATTTCTTCATCCTTGTCCAAAACATTATCTACCTTCTTGGGAAAGGCTCTTGGCTTCACATTGGCATTAGGAAATTGTGACATGTTTGGATCCTCAACTAGATTTTGGGATAGAAAAGGCATGGAAACTATTAGAGGAAGTTTTCTAGCCTGAATTAAGCTATTCTCAACCTTAATTGCTAGTTCATATGCACCTAGAAGAGTGAATCCTCCCACTGACTACAACATAATAGCAACATCAGTACCAAACCCTTTGAGGTATGTTGGGAACATAAAGCTAGGAAGAGGTCTCATGATTGGTGGCATCCTATACCATGTTCTTTGAAATATCTCATTGAAATCTCCCATGGATTCATTTAAACCTCTTCTTATTACATTCAGCTAATGTATTAGGTAAGGATGATCACTCTTATTTTTAAATCTTGTCACCAATAGATCTCCAAAGCCATCCCAACTTGTAATACAACCCCATACTAATGTTCTATACCAGTCAAGTGTTTTGCCTTTTAAAGACATATCAAGCATCCTAATGGCTATATTGGCCCTAATAACATTATGAAAATTGTAGAAATTAGAGATGTCTCTGATATGTTTAAATGGGGTAATAGGACCCTCTACATTGAAACTAGGAAGACTTTTGGTTGCATTCAGAGGGATGGAGTCATATGCAGGAAGTTCTATTGGGTTTTGGGTATTAAAAGTAGGGAAGGGTTGACACATATCCATGTCTTCTTGATTATCTAATTCTTGATTCTTAGTTTCTTTAACTTCCTCAACCTCTTCTTCTTCCTCTTCAAATCCACCCTACCCAGGCTCTATAAGCACTCACAATGGTTCAAGATTTTGTTCTTCAAAAAGAGCTTCAGTTAGAGGTTCTTGGTCAAATATCCTAGATGACCTAGTGAGGACCATGAAGTAAACTATGGGAAATTTGGTTTAGAACTAGGGATTCTCAGCCTTTGGAGTCACCAAATTCTATATTTTAGAATATAAATGATACTTGTCAAGACCAACATTCACCTTGACATGAAAATAACAAAGAATTTGGTCCCATCAAGCATGCCAAAATTGTTGTCTCCAAATCTTGCATCCTAGAAGAGGGTTGTTCAGGCCTCCTCTATATTTGGGAAATGTTGGGACATTTCCGCTCCTGTGGGTGTGCCTATAAGTAGAAATGAACCTCTAGGTTGAAAGGGCTAGCTCCTTATGTTAGATTTTGTGAAAAAAAATTTGTTAAACAACTTGTTTGGATGAAAAGGGTCAAAAATTTGCATAATGAAAAGCCTAGTCTAAAATGGTGATACACCAAAAGTTATTATCCACATGTATGCCCTATAATTTTGCACAATACATCAGAATACAATCCTATTCTTCAAGATCTATAATATTCCAACATAATTATTTCAATGCAGAGACAAAATGAATGAGATCACACAAGGTAAGTAATTATAAAAAAAAAAACTTGTATAGTCTAGAAAAGGGTTACACATATGCAAAATCTCATACAGCTGGAATGCACTTTACATGACCTATTGTATCAACTCTTTTCTCAAGCATGAAAGATAGAGAACATAAGGATAAAACATCACTTGATGTCATTCTATGTCTCTTGCATGCCCAGACAAATGTCTAGGACTTAGAAAGAAAATAGACTTATGATTCTTTGCTCAAAGGCAAGAAAATGGCAAAACATTTCAGTAGGGCTTCATCATACTATCTATGTATGAAATAACAATAGCCAAAGGGTCTTATTTATATAAAATAGAGATAGGAGGGAGGTAATTTTCACCAAATAGAGGAATCAAATCTTTTAGAAGTCATTGTCCTCAACTAAAACTAATTTTTGCCAATGATGCTTATTAGAGTACTCTGATTGATCTATGTCACCTTCTTGATTAACATGGGCTTGCCCCTTTGAAGATGATTCCCAATGATTGCTTAATAGAATCAATATACTTATGTAAGGCAAAAAAAATGGTCCTTGTCAATGGAGCCACTTATTAGAAATCTCTTTTATATACCCAACCACTTTTCCTTGGCTTGTCAATTTGTGCAATGACATGGAAAAGTTCACTTTCATTTAGTTTGGATTTGTACTTCCCTTTTTATTGGTCCTCAAGGAATGACTTAGATCATGGTTATACATCATTTATCTACCATTGGATCAAGATTATAAGCTAATTAGTTCCAAAAATTTAATTTTCTTCTATCTAGACCCATTCGGGTTTCCTGAATGACTTCACATATAAAAATTTATAAGCAAAGCACTTGCTTAAACTTGATTTGCACCTATAGACCCATTCGAGTTTTTTTTCCTAATTTACTTATAAAAATTTATAAGCAAAGCACCTTAGTAAACCTGGTTTACATTGCCAAGACCCTTTCAAGTTTTTCAAGCTCTTTTACTTATAAAATTCATAAGTTAGGCATGTTGGGAAACCCAATTTGTATTGATGTCTTTTGGCATGTCATGAACCATGGCCCCAATGGCTAGTTGTCCACTTTAAACTTGACATCCTATGACATGTCATGCATTGACCCAATGGCTAGTTGTCCACTTTAAACTTGGTGTCCTATGACACATCATGCATTGACCCAAATGCTAGTTGTCCACTTTAAACTTGATGTCCTATGGCATGTCATGGGCAATCCAATCAAGTTTATTTATTGAGCAATGGTTTGACAATTTTCCTAAAGTAATTCATTTAAACAAAAGTTTGAAGGAATTCCTTCAAGAATTTTGCTTTCAAGATTTTTGGCATGGTTAAGGACAACATGTTCCTTTAGGAACTCTTTTGAAGGACATCTATAGGAAAGTGTCCTTTGGAAAAGTTCTGAAGGACACCTAGGAATGGACAAAAGGACCCTTCAAAAAAATTTGAAGGGAATTTCCAAAGGAAATGGCCCTTCAAAACTTTTTTGAAGGGAAACCTTTGGGGAAAAAATCCCTTTCGAAAAAATCTAAAGGGTAACTTGGAAGAATAGGCCAAAAAGTGACCCTTCAGGAAAATTCCAAAAGGGAACTTGGACAAAAAATGTCCCTTCAAAAAAAATTTAAAGGGGCATTTAGGAAAATACCAAGGCAAAAGTGACCTTTGAAAAATTTTTGAAGGGAAACTTGGGCAAAAATTACCCTTCAAAATAAATCTGAAGGGTAACTTAGAAGAATGGGCCAAAGAGTGACCCTTCAGGAAAATTCCTGAAGGGCACTTGGACAAAAAATGTCCTTTCAAAAAAATTCCAAAGGGTCATTCAGGAAAAGACCAAGCCAAAGTTCCCTTCAGAAAAGTTTTGAAGGGACACTTGGGAAAAAACTGCCCTTCAGAATTTTTTTGAAGGGACACGGGCAAAAAGTGCCCTTCAAAAAAAATTTAAAGGGACACTTGGGGGAAACTAAGGCAAGTGAAGTGACTTCAAAAAATTATGAAGGGAAATTTGAAGTGAAGTGGCCCTTTAGAACCTTTCCTAAGGGAACTTTGGGGCTAAGACAAAAAAGGGCTAAAGCAAAACAAAGGAAAAGGAAAAACAACAAGGGTAAAAAAATAAGGACGAAGGGAAAAAACTATGAACTCTACAGGAAAACTATGGAATATTGTCTAAAGGAAAATACTAAGAGGAAATAAAATAATGAAGGGAAAGAAGAACAAGGAAATACCAAAATATCAAAGGCCTAAACATAGAAAATGAGCAAGGAAGAATGAAAACAAGCTGAAGAGGAAACACAAACTGGTTATGCAAAAAAGGGGTTAACAATTACTTGATTGTCTTTATTATTTTTTTATTATATTTTGTCAAGTTTTCCATTGGATTATAAATTCTTGAATTTCTTTTAATCCCTTTTGATTACCAATTTCCAAAACTTGCCATCTAGTTGGTGGATGGGGTGGTTAGGGCCACTAATGGTTGGGCTCATAGGTATAGTGTTGAGGGTTTTATTTCATCATGTTCATGTATTGTAACTACTCCTAGAGGATCTTGATGACATGTATAATGGAAGATGGTAATTATTATAATATAATTTATTTTGTGTGTTTCATTGTTAGCATTCACTGTATTAGTGTATTTATTTTGATTCCATAATGAATGAAGTGGTATTCAATTATAGTTTTAATTGTGTTAGTTTCTGTTTGTAATTTTATATCATATCTTATAGCCTCTTGGAAAAATATTTAACCTATAAATGGAGTTAATTATTTATACATCTTGTTTGACATATGATGTTTTGAAACTGAAGTTCTTAGATGCTTTTTTTAGCCTTGAGTTGCAAGCTATGGCATGTTGGTTATTTCTCTTGCATCCATGTTGTAATGTCTTGATGAAATCTTATTATAGCACTAAGGAAATATAAAATCATGATCAATGCCCTTGTGAGGATTTTTTGTTCATATTAATTTCTCCATATCTATGCATTATCATGACTAGTATAATGGTTGTAATTATAAGGAATAAAGTATATCATTATACTGATATGTGAGACATTAATTCTGATCATGTGTGAGTATAGAATGATTAAATATGCTTTATAAGGACATGAACCTTATACTTAGGTGAACATTTTTAGTGTTAGGTTTGTTAGGTTGTGGAGCTAAAAGCTTCAACTATGCAGATGAAGAGGAGGTTGCTAAAGTTCCAGAGACACCGGCGTCGGCAGTATAACTGACGTCAGTCATGATGAATGCAAAAACTGGCATCGACAAGGAGTTAGCTGACGTCAGTCAGCACCAGTTAGATAGGGACCAATGTCAGTCGCCTGTGTGTTCTAGAAGTATTCATTGCATGAACAGTTAGTTTGTTGAACTGATTGTTTGCATGTAAAGGCTATTTTGATTCTTGAGCTACGTGTTTATTATTAGTAAACTAAGAGTCTAAGTTATTGTTTAAGTCTGGGATCTATTTATAGACCCATTGGCATGTATTGTAATTATGAGCTAAAAAGAAGGCAAGGAAGATCCTTCCATTGTAAGATCATTGAGTTGCAGGTTGTTGCAAGCTCATAAGAGATCTACATGTGTAGGTATGGTCTATTGAATTGCAAGTTGCAGGTTCATGGGAGATCTACTTGAAGTACTTTAGAGTGCTTGGTGTACTGGTAGGGTTATTATTGACTAGTTGTAGAGGTGAACACCAATTCTGTGTGTGAGTTGTGTGTTGGGACCATTTTTGGTAGGAAAGTGAAATCTTGATTGAGAATTACTGGGAGCCCTTGAGGTGTGGGAAGCCTCTAAGAGGTGGAAGAAGAAGTGGCATCTTCTTTATTATATTTTCTTTTTGGATGAGTATTTAATACATTTTGTGTTGTCTCTCATATTCTATGCTATTTGTGAATTCTAGTTACTTATTGCTTCTGGATAATTTCGCATGTTTAATTGATTGTATTTGGTAATCATATTGTGCTCTTTCTGAAGAGCAAAATCCTAACAAGTGGGATCAAAACAGGTGTGTTGTTCTTGGATTCCCCAATAACTAGTATCAGAGCTTTTGGTTGGGATACTAATAGGTTGGATTAGATCTGGTTAGTGTGTGTTGATTACAGGTTACTCATAGGGGTTTCTGTTTGAGTGGGAGTAGAGCAATGGCAGAAGAAAGTAAGCTAAGAATGGAGAAGTTTAATGGAAAGAACTATCAATTATGGAGGATGCAGATAGAGGATTATTTGTATCAGAAAGATTTGTACTTACCATTGGGTGGGATTGATTGCAAGCCCTGGGATATGAAGGATGAAGAATGGGAGGTTCTTGATCGGAAGGCTCTGGGATCTATAAGGTTGAGTCTTGCATCGTCTGTGATTTCCAACTCATCACATGCTAAGACAATGGTAGAGTTAATGGAATCTTTGGCAAATTTATATGAAAATCCCTCAGCTTCAAATAAGGTATTTCTTATGAAGTAATTATTTAATTTGCAAATGTTGGAAGGTGGATCTGTTCATAGTCATCTTAGTGATTTCCATGGTTTGGTAAACCAGTTTAATTTAGTCAATATTGTTTTTGATGATGAAATTAAGGCTCTCTTAATCTTATGCTCACTACCTGAAAGTTGGGAGAGTTTGGTAATGGCAGTTAGCAATACTATGTCTACTTCAAAAATATTAAAAGTGGATGATTTTTTGAGTGTAATCTTGAATGAAGAGATTCATAGGAAAAGCACAAGTGAATCATTAGGAAATGCTTTGAGTGTGGAAAGCAGGGGAAGGCAAAGAGAGAAGATCGAGCGTGGGAGATCAAGGTCAAAGATAGGCAGGAGATCCAAGTCTAGGTATGGCAGAATAACCTGCTAGAAATGTGGAAAGCAAGGGAACTTAAAGAGAGATTATTGGTTGAATGAAGATCAGCATGAAAGACATGAAGAAGAAGTAGATGTTGTGGATTATGTTGCACAGGATGCTCTGGTATGTTCCTTAGATAAAGTAGAATCTTGGGTTTTAGATTCTGGTGCCTCTTTTCATGCATCCCCAAATAGGGAATTTTTTCATGAGTATGTCCAGGGAGACTTTGGAGAAATTTGTTTAGGGGATGGTAAGCCTTGTCAGATGGTTGGCAAAGGGAAAGTGAAACTGAAATTGCAGACAGGTAACACATGGGTGTTGAAGGAGGTCATGCATGTCCCAGTTCTAGAGCAGAATTTGATTTTTGTAAGAAGTTTGGGTGATGAGGGTTGCACAGTAACTCTCATAGCAGACTCTTGGAAGGTTACCAAGGGTGCACTTGTTGTAGCAAGAGGTAAGAAAGTAGGTACGCTTTATCTATCTAGTTGTATTACTAATTCTCTTTCTGGGTTATCTACTTCAGCTGTAGATTTGAAGATGTGGCTTAATAGGCTTGGTCACATGAATAAGAAGGAGATGCATATTCTTGAGTCAAAGGGTATGCTTTCAGATTTGAAGAGCATAGATCAAGATTTCTGTATGCAGAAGAAGAAGGTGACGTTTCTTGAGGAATCCGATGTTTGTGACAAGGGCAGGAAAGCCTTGGTTTTCAAGGAGAAGGTGATAGATAGAGATTAGTGGAAGGGGCTAAAGAATTTTGAGTAGAGCAAGGGTGATTTGGACAAGGGTTTGATCCAAAAGGAGCTCACGAGAAAAAGTCATTTCTCACTAGAAAAACATAGAGACCGACGTCGGTTAGAAAAATGACATCGACGTCCAGACAGGGACCGATGTCAGCTATGTGCAGCCTGATGTCGGTGACTCAGGGATAGATAAACACTGGCATCGGTCAAGGGGAATTGACGTCGGTGATGAGGCAGTCACATGGAACCAATGTCAGTCGGGTGTAGACTGAGATGTGACTGGCATCGGTCACTAAGATGGATTTTGGGTGGATAGCAAGCTGTCAAGGAGTCTCAAGCACCCATATGGAGGACTTAAAGGGTAAGTAAGCCTCAAATTCATCATTTCCCTTCTTTACACTACTTGTTGTTCACTGATGGTAAAGAACCAAGAAGTTGTTAAAGAAGCAGAGCAGGTAGATCTAGGAAACAGTGGGAGCTTGGCATGGATGAAGGATGTGATTCCTTGGAGAAGAACCAAACAAGATTTTTGGGTGGAGTTGCCAGCTGGAAGTAAGCACTGAGAGATGAATGGATGTTCATGATGAAGAAGAGCGGAAATGGACATGTGAGACAGAAGGCCAGGGTATATGGTCTTGAGTAAGCTACAGGATAATGGAGGTTTGACCATTGTGTTTCTCTTTACCAGGTTGGATAATATTAGCTACATTATCCTATTAATGTATGATGTGCTTGTTGTAGGGTTACATATATAGGGAGTTGTTGAACTAAAGGTAAAGCTAGTTCAGAAGTATGTCATGAGGAATCTGGGAGTAGCAAGGTTCTTTGGCATGAGTGTGTTCTAGGGACATGGAAGGTCACATGTTGACTTTGTTTCAGGATGATTGTGTGAGATCGGTTAGCACGCTGATGGTTGGACAGTTCAAAAAATAGTGTCTTGATTCACATAATGAGGTTAAGTGCATGGTATGTACTAAATCTGAGTTTTCCCAAGCAGTGGGAGTTGTCACAAGTTTAGATCCAATTCGGGAAAGAAGCACTGGAGGGTAGTTCAGTGGATTCTTAGAGGGACCAGCAGCAGGTGCACATGCTATACAGGGTCAAGTTCTTTTCTACATGGTTTGTAGATGCAGATGTGGCAGGTGATTTGGATGATAGGAGGTGCACCATAGGATTTGTGGTGGTTGGTCTTCAAGAGTGATCTTGAAGAGGGATACAAAGCCAAGGGAACAAACTAGATGATGTACAGGTATAGGTATAATTGCAGCTATTTATCTCCAAGTGGGAGATTGTTAGGTTGTGGAGCTAAAATCTTCAACTATGCAGATGAAGAGGAGGTTGCTAAAGTTCCAGAGACACTGGCATCGACAGTATAACTGACGTTGGTAATGATGAATGTAGAAGGGAACCGGCATTGGTAGGGAGTCAGTCGACGTCGGTCAACACCAGTTAGACAAGGACCGACGTCGATCACCTATGTGTTTCAGAACTGTTCATTGCACGAACAGTTAGTTTGTTGAACTGATTGTTTGCATGTAAAGGCTATTTTGAGTCTTGATTTGCATGTCTATTATTAGTAAACTAAGAGTCTAAGTTATTGTTTAAGTCTGGGATCTATTTATAGACCCATTGGCATGAATTATAATTATGAGCTAAAAAGAAGGCAAGGAAGATCCTTCCATTGTAAGATCATTGAGTTGCAAGTTGTTGCAAGCTCATAGGAGATCTACATGTGTAAGTATGGTCTGTTGAATTGTAGGTTGCAGGTTCATGGGAGATCTACTTGAAGTACTTTAGAGTGCTTGGTGTACTGGCAGGGTTATTACTGTCTGGTTGGAGAGGTGAACACCAATTCTGTGTGTGAGTTGTGTGTTGGGACTGTTTTTGGTAGGAGAGTGAACTCTTGATTGAGAATTACTGGGAGCCCTTGAGGTGTGGGAAGCCTTTGAGAGGTGGAAGAAGAAGTGGCATCTTCTTTATTGTATTTTATTTTTGGATGAGTATTTAATACAGTTTGTGTTGTCTCTCATATTCTGTGCTATTTGTGAATTCTAGTTACGTATTGCTTCTGGATAATTCCGCATGTTTAATTGCTTGTATTTGGTAATCATATTGTGCTCTTTTTGAGGAGCAAGATCCTAACAAGTGGGATTAGAATAGGTGTGTTGTTCTTGGATTCCCCAACAAGGTTTATTCTGGTTGATGGATAAAATAAAATTATTTTATAATGTCAAAATGGGTTATCTTCCATTGAATCATGTCCATTCACCCTTAGCATAAACAATTCCCCTTGATGCAATTGATTGGTTAGATGCTAAAAATTGTATGTTAGGTGATCCTTGGCATAATGAAAGCATACTCAGCTCATTTCTAGAAAATTAAATTAAGTTGTATTTTAAGCACATGATAAACTCCTTTTGTTGTCTTGTTACCTCTAGTTCTGACACTAAGTTTAGTGGTGGCTGATTTTTTTCATTTCCCATGCAATTTCATATACATATTAAGTACATAAAATAATTCCAGACAAATGGATTATTGGTGTGCATAATTTGGGTACCTCATGTTATTAATCTATACTAGATGATTGATGGAATTAATAGTGTTTTATGTATGTGGAATTATGGATAAAATTACAGTAGCTGTATAAATTTAGTAGTAAGTTTTTAAAGGTTGTGCAAACTAATATGGTATAGGAATGGGTATCAACTATTCTTATTGATTATATTTATTAATTACTTTGAAACTAGGAATGAATATATAAGTTGTGATTATTCCTTTTTAAGTCAAATTTATGACAAAATTCTCTAATAATTAAATCAGAGCAATAAGGTGTAATGACCAAAGTCTTGGATTCATTTTAGAATCCTTTGTAGGTAGCATCCACTTGATTTCCTATGCTACATTTAATACTCCATGAAATGGGATGAAAATAAATTATATTATAAGTGAGCTTGCTACTTATGAGCTGAAGATTGTTGCCTAGTAATCAATTGAGAAATTTTATTGTCTAGTGTTGTATTATTTGATTTCATTACTATTCAGATTAGGATGAGGAATGAAATTAATTATATACACATTAACCATTATATTGATATATGAATTTTAGCATAACAAGAACTATGAATTGTATACTATACCTCATCTAGTGATAATTGATTGAGCATAAGTTGTTATTAGTATTCTTTAATAGATAGAGGATCTCAAGATTTAAATGAATTGATAAACTAGTTTTGGGATTATATAATTATATAACTATTTTAAGTTTTAGGGTCTTAAGGAGTAAGTCAATTCTATTATATACTCCAAATTAACAATGTATGACTATGACTATTAAATGAATAAGGTGATGGTGTGATGATATTTGAGACAAAGAGGAGGTTATTTAACCTCAATAGGTTACACTGGTTCAATTATCCATGACACTCTATTACCGACTCGATTATTGACAATGTATTCTTTTATGGTTAGTTATAAATTATTGTAGGATAATCATTGGAACATAGTATTAATGCTTATGTACTTTAATCAACTTGTTGGTTAATATAATCATGATTGGCATTTTAAGAAGTATGTGTGATCATTTTTATGTTAGTATCAAACCTTAATTATCATATCATAAACATGTTATAGTTGAATGGTAACATTGGGTTCATAAAGTTGTTTATTCTAAATTTTCTAAGAGGAAACCATTTAACCACCCGTAAGGCAAAAAAAAACACTAACAAGGGGAATGAGATACCTAGCTAGATTTAAGGACCCATAAATGGTCTGATATATAATATTAGTGCAAATTTAGGACTTATCCATATACTTATAAACTAATATGCTCTAAAATTCATAGTGATTCTTGGAAACCCATTTTTTCATAGCATCCTTTGTAGGTGTTCACCCCTAGTTAAATATCTCTATTCACCTCCTCCTATTTTGGGTGCACATACATGAGGATGCTAAGTAAACATTGCTTGCATAAATAATTAGCAAGTATATTATTGGGCCCTACATGTAGTCATAAACATACTCTAATAATGTAATTCTTTTTTTTTCTTTGGAGCGGGGGTTATTTCATCTGGTATCAGAGCAGTGTTCTACTCTAGGGAACTTTAGGAATGATTAGTTTTAATTATGGAAACTACCGAGTTATTATTTTTTAACTTCTTAGGATGGTTAGGATGAGGCTAAATGGTGTCAATATCCATAATAATCAGAATAATGATAACCCAATTAGAGGTAGAGGTAGAGGTAGAAGTAAGGGTCATGGTGCCCATAACCCTATTCAAAATTGAGATGAACTACCCATTAACAATGTTCATAGTAACAATGAAGTCGCATATGCTTATGTAGTGGGTAAAAACCCAATTGATAAGCATGAGGAAGTCCTTAGTGGTATTTTGATAGCCTTGAATGCTCTACAAGGAAATATTGATAGCCAAAAGCATAGGCTAAATAAACCTGAAGGTGTATCCCATGAAGAAGTGCATCGATTAGAGATAGGCTAGGTATAGGAGCCAATAATCCAAAAAATTCCTTTGACTGTGGTTGATCCAATCATTAAAGAACTAAATAAACTCTTGCCACCTACCTTTTTTGGTAAATAATATGGTGATGTAGCTAATACATAGCTGGTTCACCTATAGAAATATTTTAAATTTGCATAACATGTCATGTAATGTGAAAGCAATGGTGGTAGCTTACCAGCTAGTTGAACTCATAGCCCTGTGTTGGAATAATCTCTATGAAATAGATGGATACCAGCTAATGGATCTTACCTGGATAGTCTTTTAAATATATTTTTATAAAAGGTATATAAATACCAACTACAAGGAATAAAAATAATTGATTTTTAGTCATTGAAACAATAAAACATGACTATTTCTAAATATGAAAACAAATTTTTAAACATGCTAAATCATGTGAATTATATGAATGATGAAGAGACAAAAATTACCAAGTTTAAGCTTGGGATTAAAGAGATATTGATGCATGACATCAATATGACTAACCCAAGGACCTTGGAAGTTACCATTGAGTCAACTTATCATGAATAAGAGAAAGAAAAGTCTCATCAGAAGGTGAGATAGGATTTCAAGTTGAATAGGTTGTAATATAAGACCAAAAATATCTCTCTTGTTCCTAATAACTTTTAAAAATAGACCAAAAGTATAGATTTGATGGAAATAGCAATAACTTTTAAAAGTTTTCAAACTAGACTAGAAACTTTAAGTCAGAAGGTTTATCTAAATCAAGGTCTTACAAAAAGGAACAATACCAAAACAGTCAATGTGGACCAACCATAGGTGAAAATATGAGTCTAATATCCCCATTTAGGACTATTGTATGCTAGGAATGTGGTGATAACCACTATTGAAATGATTACCCCCAGCTGAAACTGGGCCAATCAACTAACCATAGGGTGTATGTAGGTGTAGATAATCATAATGTTGATTTACATGCTACCTCAATATAGACTAGAGGTATTGTTAATGGTTTTCCTATATCTATTTTGATTGACTCAAGTGTAACTGATAGTTTTATATCTTTTAATGTTGAAAAGCAATGTAAGAATGAAGTTGTAATGATAAATTTGGAAGGTTGAGTTTAGTATTGGCAAAAGGGTACCTATTCATGAATGCTTAGAATAAGATGAATTTGAACTTGGTATCTTCAAAACCAAGCTAAATATATTCTTAACACCTTTGGGTTCATATGATCTCATTTTCAAAATGGATTGGTTGCAAGCACACCAAGCAATGCTTGATTATGTTGGTAAAATAATGTAATGTATTGGTGACCTTGGGAGGATTGTAAAAATTCAAGGTATTTAAAAGCCTAAAAAATGAAAGATGATTTCAGATTTATATTTAAAAAGGGATATTAGAAAGGTTTGTAAACTTTATGCAGTTTAGCTACAAGAGTTACCTAAAGATAAGGAATTGTCTTACCTAGATTTTCCTCTTCTGAAAGAGTTTATGGATGTTTTTCCCAAAAAATTACTTGGGTTGCCACCTAAGCACGAATTTGAATTTATAGTTGATATTATGTTAGGATCTACCCCTACATCTAAGGCTCCTTATCGCATGAATGTGAATACACTACAAGAATTAAAAGTGTAATTTCAATAACTTTTGGATAGTGAATGCATTAGATTAAGTGTGTCTCCTTAGGATGCTTTGGTTGTCTTTTTCAAGAAGAAAGATATAACTTTGAGGTTATGTATTGATTACCACCTACTTAACAAGGTAATGATCAATACTATATATCCCTTACCAAGGATAGATAATTTATTTGATCAAAAGAAAGGTGCAACCATCTTATCAAAAATCAATTTAAGATCAGGATACCATCAGCTAAGGATCAAAGAAGAGCATATCCATAAAACAACTTTTCAAACTTGGTGTAGACATTATGAGTTCACGTTATTATCATTTGGGCTAATTGTTAGGGTGTGGAGCTAAAAGCTTCAACTATTGCAGACATGAGGAAGGTTGCTGAAGAACCAGAAGCACCAGCGTCGGTAGCATGACCGATGTTGGTCAGATGCAGTGCAGAAGGCAATCAGTGATGGCAGCTAGTCAACTGACGTCGACAGCACCAGGCAAGTAGAGACTGGCATCAGTCACCTCTGGCATTCCAAAACTGCTATTGATGAATAGTCAGTTAAGTGAAGCGAGTGTTTGCATGTCAAATGACTAATTATAGTCACGAGCTACGTGTCTAATTATTGTAGTTAGATTTCTATTTTTGTAACCATGGGATTCTATTTAAAGACCCATGAGGCATGTATTGTAATTATCAAGAAGGCAAGTAAAAGCATTAAAGCAAGCAAGGTCAAGGAGATCAGCTGAAGCATTCAAGGAGGGATAATAACTTAGGCTATAGAGTTGTTGTGTTGAGCAAGAGAGAGAGGGGAAGAAGGTCTTGAGGTGTGGTAAGCCTTTGAGGTGGAGGAAGAAGTGGCATCTTCCTTATTGTATTTTCTTCTAGTAATATTTAATACAAGAGTGTGTATTGTCTCTCAAATTCTTTGTTGTCTCAAGTTTCTAGTTACTTAATCATTCTGGTATAATTTTGTGTTTAATTGCTTATAAGAAAGTAATCAATTGTGCTTCTGTTGGATAAGGGGTTCCTAACACTAACTAATACTTTGAAAGAATTTATGAACCTAATGAACAATGTATTTTGAGATTTTCTAGACAAATTTGTACAGATATTCCTAGATGATATTCTCATTTACTCTAAGAATGAATCTGAACATGATCAACACCTTCATCTAGTCTTGAAAAGGTTGAGACAACATAAGTAATATGAAAAACTTTCTAAGTGTGATTTTTATTAATCATAAATCCATAACTTGGGCCATATCATTTCAAAGGATGGTATTATTATAGACCCAATGAAGAGAAAATCCACTCAAGACTGGCCTGCTCCAACTAACATGCATGAAGTGTGCAACTTCATAGGCTTGGCTAGTTATTACTAGTGGTTTGTGGAGAAAGTTTCTAGCATGGCCCATCATATCACTTCTTTATAGTACAAGGGCAAGAAATTTATGTAGACACCTCAATGTGAGGAGGCTTTCAAAAAATTGAAACTATTGTTAATAACAACACCTATACTTATTATTCCTGACCTGAATGGAAATTTTAAGGTGTGGGTTGATGCTTCTAAGGAAGGTTATGGAGTCATTTTGTCTCAAGATGGTAAATTTATGGCTTATGAGTCATGTAAGCTCAAAGAACATGAGAATAACTATCCCACACATAACATGGAGCATGTTGCCATTGTCCATGCTCTGAAATAATGGAAACACTTTTTTTTGGAAAACACTTTAAGGTGAAATCTAATCACCGTGACCTAGAATATTTGTTTTCCGATGATGACTTAAATGCATGCTAGAAAAGATGGTTGTAATTTTTAAGTAATCTTGACATGGATAAATCTTATGTTAAAGGCAAGTAAAATCATGTTATTGATGCGATCAAATATACATGTACCTTACTACCTTCTCTATAGTACAAGGAAATTTTATAAGTGTTGTGTTAAAATAACAACTTATTGATGAATTATACCAATAATTAAGAGCAGGTTTGGATAATGATCATTTAGCAAAAGAATTTGTTGACTTCTTTGTTGAACAAGATGGCCTTGTTAGGCACAAAAATAGAATTTTTGTACCCAATTTAGGAGACTTATGGAATTATATGTTGAAATAAGTGTATAAAACACCTTATTATAATCATGCTAGTGTCACAAAGATGATACATGAGCTGAAAGGATTTTATTTTTGGCTTGGTATGAAGTGTAATGTTGATTTTTTTACAAGATGCTTGAAATGTTAGCATGTTAAGGCTAAGTATTACCACCCTAGAGGGTTATTGTATCCTTGTGTTATTCTAAGAGGTAAATGGGTTGTAGTCTCACTTGATTTTATTGCAAGGTCACCTAAATCACATAGCAAACATGATATCATTCTTGTATTAATTGATAAATCTACCAAATTTGGCCACTTCATTGCTAAAAATTTAATGGATGATGCTTCCATGTTCACAGGAACATTTCATAAGAGAGGTGGTTAGACTAAATGGTATACCAGAAGTAGTTATATCATATAGATATAAGCTATTTATGTCAAGGTTATGGAAATATTTGACCACAATGTTTGGAATGCAATTAAACTTTAGTTCTTCCTACCACCCAAAAATGGATGTCCAAATAGAAAGACTCAACCATATTATTGAAGACATGTTATGAATGTATGCCATGGATGAACAAAATAAATGGGAAGATTATCTCTATTTGTTTGAATTTTATTACAATAACTCTTATCATTCTACAATAAAAATGGCACTATTTGAAGCTTTGTGTGAGTGAAAATGCAAATCCCCACTTGGCTAGGATAGTTTGGAAAATAGAGTTGTTGGTGGCTCTAATATATTTCTAGAATTTGATATGTAAATGAAATTAATATGCCAAAATTTAAAAGTTGCATCTGATTGGTAAAAGAGTTATGCTGATTAGAAGAGGACACCACATGAATTTATCATTGGTGATAAAAAAAATTTGCGTGTTAAACCATAGAAGAGTTAAATCAAGTTTTGAAAAACTTCCAAGATAACTCCATGATTTGTTAGACCCTTGAAAATTATGGATAAGATTACTCTTTTTGCCTATCAGTTGGATCTTCCTCCTTCTCTATCAAAGATTCGTGATGTATTTCATGTTACTTTATTAATAAAATACATAACTGATCCTTCTCATGTCTTGGATTGGAAAAATATATAAGTCATGGAAGAGGAAATATGTAGTTAGAACTAGTGAGAATCCTAGACCACCATAATGTTAAGTTAAAAAATAAAGATATATAAAAAAAATTGGTTCAATGAAACCCATTGAGTAAAATAAGTGTTATTTGGAAAATGCACATATTTTTAGGCTGTATTATTCCTATCTATTTGAATATTTGTTGGGATGGCTCATTTTTAGTGAGGGAAGGATGTTATGACCTCACCATTTTGACATATTATATGACTATTAAAACATTACTATAGAATGTATATTTGATTATGTATTAAATTTTAACTAACTATTATAGTACTGATGGATTTTGATATAGTGATTATTCAACTATCGGTTGATGATTATTGTTATGTTATATTTCTATATTAAATGACCTGTTTAACTATCTGGTATATTTAATATTTTATCATAGTTCTAAATTATATTATTGTTGTTAGTAATTTATTATTCAAGTGCTATTGATGTTATATTTGGTGGTTATATGTACCATTCATGAGCTAGGATGGGTGGGGATTTTTGGCAACTAAGAAGATAGGGGATTATATGAACAGTCGAATGAGTTTCTAATAGGTATAAATTTAATTTTGATTATGAGCCATTTGGATAAGTTGTGTCATTTATTTTTTATGATTTTATGACTTATTTTTTTCCTTCATGTCTTATTTACAACTATTGAGTTTATTCATCTCCATGGTGTACTTCTATTGTGGTTGGATTCCCATGTTTCACTCTTTGTTTACATGTTTGATTTTATCCTTGTGTGGTTATATTAGGTTGGTGTTAGACCCATCCCACCTTCTTGTTGACAACCTTCTCGCTCGCTCTCTCTCTCTCTCTCGCTCTCTCTCTCTCTCTCTCTCTCTCTCTCTCTCTCTCCTCTCTCTCTCTCTTCTCTCTCTCTCTCTCTCTCTCTCTCTCTCTCTCTCTCTCTCTCTCTCTCTCTCTCTCTCTCTCTCTCTCTCTCTCTCTCTCTCTCTAAGTTCACCATCTCATGGCCTTGTATTGGTTTATCTAATCAACATGGTGACTAGGATTCCTTTTTGGGATTGACTAAACCCCACAACTCTAATGGACTTAATTTTTTGTTTGGGTTTCTAATGTATGTGGCTCAACCCACATGCATTCAATTAAAAACATTAATTATTAAATTTGTTAGATTATGCATTGATTGTGTTTGGTATGTTTTGAATGTTTTAGGGAAGGTGGTTAGTGATTTTTCATTTTTATTTCTCTCTCTACTAAAATAAATCAGATGAAATTGAATGAGGCATATCCTACCCATGCCTTTGGTATGTGGGTTGACCCATTCCATGGGACACCTGATCTATTTTGCTAGGATTCCCAAGGAGTTGGTGGGGGGAGTAAGGAGGGTGGTCGGTGGGTGGAAGAGAAGGCATAAGTGTGTGAAGAGGATGGGTTTTGGGAGAAGGTGAATAGAATTCATGGGGTACATTATCAAACCCTATGAACCATTTTTCTTCCACTCTCAAACCTATTATACATGGCCTACTCTCTTCTCACACCTAGCTGTTATCTACAGTAAGTGGATATTATAGGTTTTCCTTCAAGCTAGTTTTATAGATTCTATTGAAAAGGACAATTAAGGGTTTTATTTATTCACAAAGACATTACATGCTCAATCTAAAGTCATGAGACTTTAGGGTGAGCATTCAATGTTAAAAAGTTACCCTATTTTACTTGTGTGAGGCATTTATGTGGATTTTACTTGAAATAAAGAAAGGGTTTTTTTAAATGTATTTGGGGTTTAGTTGTTTTCTTTTTTTTCCTTGTATTAAAACATAATTCATACCCTAATTTGACCTTATTTGGTTTAGATAATTTTGATTATGCATGCAAACCTGGTCATCATACCTTGTTTTATCTGTATGAGATATTTTGGGTGTTTCTATTGAGGTGTTGTCAATGATGTATCCAACGTATCTAAATAATGTATCCAAGGTGGCCAAAGATGTTGATAAGGTACCATGTGTTGTATAAGGACAATGAAAAAGTGTGCTTCAGTGTTCTTGCATGGTTCTTCAGTGTTTGACTTAGTGAGGTAGTTGATGGGTGTTATTGATGGTGTGGTCATGTTATATAGACTCTATAGGGTGTTATAAGTGATTAGAGTGATTTTGGAAGTGAAAGGAAGTCATCAAAGATATCATATGAATGTCTAAGTTCTCCTACTCATATTGGTAATCAGTCTAGGTGAGAAGATTGATGATGTCTAAAATTGCACATGTGGTAGTGTCAGAATAAGTTGGTCATATGGGTATATTTAGTTTTTTTCCATAGTTTTTATGTCTAAGTTTCAAGTCATGAGGTGATGTGTAGAAAAATATATAAAGGTGTAAAGTTGAAGTCCTAGGTAGATTTCAATGTTTCTCATACTTATCCAAATTTTCAATACCAAGTGACCATTATACTGGGATGTCAAGTGTCAAAACATCGCTTGGTCAAATTAAATATCTAATAGTGAGTGTTCAATTGTGCAAATGAAGATCTAATGGTGAGCATGAGTTTAATAAGCCAAAGGATCATGAGATTTAACATGATAGTAATATATGTAACAAACATGGTGAATTAGTAGCAAATCAATTATGCACATTTAACTATGCAAATGAAGATCGATGGTGCAAATTGAGTCAATAAGTTAATAAGCATAGAAGGCACATGAGGCTACCAAGTGTCACAATCTCAGAAGCACAGATCAAAGATAAATGGCTAGAATTAAAATTCAAGGCTAAGAGACTCTCTAGGATATCAATGGAGTGTATTTGATCAAGTATATTGGGGGAACAAGATGAAGACTTGTGTTTGAAGATTTAGCATTAAATAATGACCGTTGGAATTTGATTTTTCAAATTAATAAAGGAAAACCAATGTTGATTGTCTAAGCTATATCTTTTGATGTAAGATGAAAATGATGGTGGTATAAAAATAAAAAATTTGTAAATCAATATAAATTATATCCAAAAAAATTGATTATAAGGTTTGAATTCCTACATAATTATAGTTATTGATCTTCAAAGTTGACTATGGGTTTGACCATCTTCTGCAAGTGACCCAAGAAGGATTTTTGAGTTTGTTTTGATGGTGTTTAGATGTTTCATGATGAATTAACTATTGGAGAGTGTTGTATACTACATGAGTACCATTCTTTTGTATTTTATAGGTTTGAAAAATCCATATTCAATATGAAAAAATGATTAAAATTTGATTTTTTGTTTGTTCATGATGTTCTTATGCACAAAACTAATGTTTGTGTATA